>VZRZ01000853.1:0-10307 GCA_013398175.1 Climacteris rufus | reverse complement strand
GGAACCGGGAACGGGACCCCGAACAGCGCCGGGGGAACCGGGAACGGGAGCCCTGAAGGGTGCGGGGGAGCGGGAACGGGGCTCTGAACGGAACCGGGAACGGGGTCCTGAAGGGTGCGGGGGAGCGGGAACGGGGCTCTGAACGGAACCGGGAACGGGGTCCTGAAGGGTGCGGGGAACCGGGAACGGGAGCCCTGAAGGGCGCCGGGGGAACCGGGAACGGGACCCTGAACGGAACCGGGAACGGGGGCCCTGAAGGGTGCGGGGGAACCGGGAACGGGAGCCCGAACGGCTCCGGGATGAACCGTGAATGGAGACCCCGAAATGGCTCTGGAGGGAACCATGAACGGGGACCCCCGAATCGCTCCGGGGATAATCCGTGAACGGGGACCCCGGAATGGCTCCAGGGGGAACAGTGAATGGGGATTCCCGAACAGCTCCGGGATGAACCACGCTCCGGGACCCTCGAACGGCTCAGAGGGGCGCGGTGCCCCAGGACACCCAAATGGGTCCGAGGTGAACCGTGGATGGGGACCCCTTATCAGCCCCTGCTGATAAACCATGCTGTGGGATGCCAAAGCCCTCTGTGGGAACCGTGCACCAGGACTGCTAAACAGTCCCAGGTGTGAACTGGGCACTGGGACCTCAAACCCGTTCGGGGATGAACCGTGCACCATCACCCCAAACCCCTCTGTGGGGATGAACCGTGCACCATCACCCCAAACCCCTCTGTGGGGATGAACTGTGCACCATCACCCCAAACCCCTCTGTGGGGATGAACTGTGCACCATCACCCCAAACCCCTCTGTGGGGATGAACTGTGCACCATCACCCCAAACCCCTCTGTGGGGATGAACTGTGCACCATCACCCCAAACCCCTCTGTGGGGATGAACTGTGCACCATCACCCCAAACCCCTCTGTGGGGATGAACTGTGCACCATCACCCCAAACCCCTCTGTGGGGATGAACTGTGCACCATCACCCCAAACCCCTCTGTGGGGATGAACTGTGCACCATCACCCCAAACCCCTCTGTGGGGATGAACTGTGCACCATCACCCCAAACCCCTCTGTGGGGATGAACTGTGCACCATCACCCCAAACCCCTCTGTGGGGATGAACTGTGCACCATCACCCCAAACCCCTCTGTGGGGATGAACTGTGCACCATCACCCCAAACCCCTCTGTGGGGATGAACTGTGCACCATCACCCCAAACCCCTCTGTGGGGATGAACTGTGCACCATCACCCCAAACCCCTCTGTGGGGATGAACCGTGCACCATCACCCCAAACCCCTCTGTGGGGATGAACCGTGCACCATCACCCCA
Organism: Climacteris rufus; assembly: GCA_013398175.1. Taxonomy (NCBI): domain Eukaryota; kingdom Metazoa; phylum Chordata; class Aves; order Passeriformes; family Climacteridae; genus Climacteris; species Climacteris rufus. The sequence goes on along the minus strand of VZRZ01000853.1, from coordinate 8,977 downwards.
AACCCCTCTGCAGGGATGAACTGTGCTGCAGCATCCCCAAGCCTCTGTGGGACGGCACTGTGCACCAGGACCCCTGAACTGCTCCAGGGGCAAACTGGGATAGCTGGGCTCATGGCATGAATTCCTCAACACCTGCAGGCTCAGGGCATTCCTGCTGCAGCACCAGCATGACCCTGCTAACACACCCACGAGGTGGCCAAATGGGTGGAATTACAGCCCCTGGGTATAATTAGCAGCAAACCTGATGAGCAGGAGCGTCCCCAGTGACCCTGTCCAGGCCCTGGATGTGTGGGATGTCTCAGGATGAGCCTGCCTGGGCCACCATGTGTCCCCCAGCACAACTTTCCCAAAGCTTCCCTGCACGATCAGCACCGAGAGCTGAGGATGTCACCCCTGTCCCCTCACTCCAGCACTGGGAAGGATGGAAATCTCCACTCCAAATCGTTTTCCTCATCACAGCCATTCCCAAAAGTGAGCAGCTGGGAGGGGGCTCCTTTGTCGGTCCCACAGAGGGAATCACAGCTGCACCAGCTGCTCTCCCTGGGTGTCACCTGCCTCAACCATTCCCTGCAAAATCCCCTGGGCAAACCAATTCCCAGTTCCCAGACAGCTCAAGCAGCCAGGGTTCCTGCTGGCAGGGGGCTGGCAGGGGAACAAGGGGTGCCAGCCTGAGGCTGTGAGTGGCAGCTCTGCACCCCTCGCTGGGTTCTGGCAGCCCCAGGCCATGCCAAGGCTGGGCTGGGAGCTCTGTCCTTCCCCTGCTGCCAAGCTTGGCTCCCTCTCCCTTTGGTGGCCACAGAGCCAGGACAGCCCTGACAGTGCCCAAGTCACCTGGGCATGGTTAAACCAGCCACTGAAATACCTGGAGGCTCCCAGAACAGGGATGCAGCTCAGAGACAAGGCTGCAGCTGGGCAGCAAGGACCCAGACACAGCCCACAAGCACCTTCTTCAGGACAAAATACATCCTGTTACCCAGGGAGAGGAATACTGTGGCTGGAGACAAATCCCAGGAGCCTGGGCAAAGGACAAAGCCCAGATGCCAGCACAAGCCCTGCATTCCCCTCCCTCTGAAGGGCTGAGGCTCACTGGATCCCTCAGCACCTCCCCATCCCCTCTGCTGCTGGAACCACCTCCCCAGAGCCAGCTGGGGCTGAGGAGGTGCAGGTCCCCCAGCCCAGCGGGCCTGGAGCGCTGGGACACCCCAGTGCCGAGGACTGGGGCCACACAAGGCTCTGGCAGTGGGAGCAGTGGGAGCAGTGGTTCCCTCCTCCCTCACAGCCCAGTTCAGAGCACCAGGACCAGCCAGGCAGGCAGGGTTGGGCACCGGTGCTCGTGCAGCAGGGAGAGGCATCACTGCTCAGGGTGCAAATTCTTTATTCGTGGCCTAGAGGAAGGAGCAAAACCTGGCAAGTCTACAATCAAGTAGGAAATACAATTAAGTGGGAGAACAAGCTTCCTGGAGTTCAGGGTGAGCCTACAAACTGCCAGCAGCAGCAGGAGGCTGCACAGGAGCAGCATGTGTCCCGGGGCACTGGCACCAGGGATGGGGCTGGTGCTGGCAGTGCCACCCCTGCAGCCTCGGGGCAGCTCCAGCACCCTGCCTGGAAGGGACTGATTGCAGTTCTGCCCCTTCACTCACCCTCAGCTCGGGTGTCTGGGAGGAGACAGCGTGACCCTGGTGTGACAGATGGGTGTGGACAGAGCACTGCACACCTGCGGTGCTGCAGTCCAGAGCAGGACCTGGGGGGATCTGCCCTCACACCAGCTCTGCTCCGGGGAAAGGGGCATCCCAGCTGCATCCCTGGCAGCCTCCCGGGGCCACTGTCCCACCCAGGGCCCCTGAGGGGACAAGGCCACTTCCCCCTGCCAGGGTTTCCCCTCTGAGAGCTGCCAAGGCAGAGCTGGGCCCACCACGCTGGGTGACCCCAACCCCCGGTGAGTTGAGCTGCTCCCCCTCCCAAAAAGGAGCTGCTGCTGGGGGTCTTGGGCAGTTCTCAGGCTGAGATGGGGGAGAGGGGAGGAAGAGGACGGATATCCGTGGGTGGCACTGCTTGAGACTTGGGAAAGGCCAGGAGAGCAGCCTGGAGGGAGCCACCAAGGGACAGTGAGCACCCAGCCCTCCGTGCTGTCCCTGTGCCCTCAGCCACAGCAGTGGCACAGGATGGGGGGCTGTTCCCCTCCCAGCACCCCCAGAGCTCTGCCCCAGGCAGCAGGGCACTGGCAGTGCCCCCAGCAGCAGTGGCTGGTGAGAGGCTGTGGCTGTGGGCTCTGGGGCTGTCCCCCCACGGTGTCCCAGGTCACATCTGTCCGTGGCTCAGTCCAGGCTGTCCATCAGTGGGGCTGGTTTGCTCCTGCAGCCCAGACATCTGCAAGAGAGGGTGGAGGTGGGGACAGAGCCTGCCAGGGCCTGCCCAGCTCACAGAGCTGCCAAGCAGGGAAGAGGGGAAGGGAGGAGACCCCTTCCCCTGGCAGGCTGCAGGAATTCATGCAAGGAAGAGGCTCCTGGGGTTCTCTGCACCCAGTCCTGCTGCTGGGGCCCAGAAATGGGCATCACTTTGGGGGACACTCAGAGGTGTCTGGACAAGCATCCAAGAGACACCATGTCAACACCCAGGCTCAAAGGGAAAACCCAGCAAGTTCTGCTCTTCCCAAGCCATCCCTAGGACTGTCCATGAAGGCACCACACCCACTGCTATGGCAGACATGCCCCTAGAGAATCATGGAATTGTTTAGGTTGGAAAAGCTCTCGAAGGCTGTCAAATCCAACTGTACCCCAGCACTGCCAAGGCCACCACTAACCCATGTCCCCAAGGGCCAAATCTCTCCAGGGACGGGAACCCCACCACTGTCCTGGGCACTGTGCCAGTGCCTGACCACCCTTTCAGTGAAGAAATTTTTTCTGATATTCAGTCTAGATCTCCCTTGGCACAACTGGAGGCTTTTCCTCATCTTGTCATTTGTTCCCTGGGAGCAGAGCCCGACCCCCCTGGCTGCCCTTCCTGGCAGGAGCTGTGCAGAGCCAGCAGGGCCCCCTGAGCCTCCTGTGCTCCAGGCTGAGCCCCCCCAGCCGCTGCTCGCTGCCCTGTGCCCGCCCCAGGGAAGAGCAGCGTTTCCCTGCTCCCGTCCCACGAGGGGGAAATGCAGTCACCTAGAGTTTAGCAGAGGATGAGGCAATACCCAGCAAGGCAGAGAAGCTGTTGGGGGAGGTGAGCCAGCTCCCACCGTCCACGACCAGGGTGGTGCCGGTGACGTAGGAGGCCAGGGGGCTGGCCAGGTACAGCGCGCTGTGCGCGATCTCCGTCTTGGTCCCCGCGCGCTGCAGCGGGATCCCGGAGAACAGCTCTGACTGCTCTGCAAACTTCCCAACTGAAAGGGGAAGGAAAGAGTCAGTTTGGGCCATGGCAGCACTGCTGAGTGCTCTGGGGGACCTGGAGGAGATCCTGGCACGGCCCTGGGGACAGCCAGGCAGGAAAAACGGTGAAGAGTTAAAGGAGGGGAGCTCAAGCCCAGCAGAGGGGTTTGTACTGGCACAGCGAGCTCAAGACAGGGCTCAGAGAGCTTTGGAACCATAGAATCAGGGAATGGGTGGAACTGATCTCTCCTTTTTCAGGCCCTGCCAGGGGGGAAACCTTCCACTGTCCCAGGCTGCTCCAAGCCCTGTCCAGCCTGGCCTTGGACACTTCCGGGGCTGGGGCAGCCACAGCTTCTCTGGGCACCCTGTGCCAGGGCCTCCCCACCCTCACAGGGAACAATTCCTTCCCAATATCCCATCCAACCCTGCCCTCTGGCACTGGGAAGCCATTCCCTGTGTCCTGTTCCTCCATCCCTTGTCCCCAGTCCCTCTCCAGCTCTCCTGGAGCCCCTTTAGGCCCTGGAAGGGGCGCTGAGGGCTCCCCGGAGCTGTCGCCAGGTGAGCACCCCCAGCTCTCCCAGGCTGGCTCCAGAGCAGAGGGGCTCCAGCCCCGGGAGCAGCTCCGTGGCCTCCTCTGGACTTGTTCCAGCAGCTCCACCTCTTCCCCAGCCTCCCAGGCTGCACCAGCACTGCACTGGTGGACCACAAGAGCCAAACCAGTTTGAGTTTTGGGGGAGCATGTCCCACTGTGGCGTCAGAGAGCACAAACAGCTGCCACTGAAGGGACAAAGCAGTGCCCTGGGCAGTGCCAGGGGTGCAGGAAGAGCTGTTCCCACAGAGATGTGCCAGCCAGGCCACAGCACAGCCGTGCCCAGCAGCAACGCCCCACGAGCTGTGTGGCTCTGGGGGTCCCTCCCAGCCCCCTCCCAGGGGATGCCCCAGGGCAGTGCCCCAGCAGGGACAGGAGCCCGGGTTGCCTCACCCAGGCGGCGGAAGCCCTCGGTGCCCGTGATGGGGCCGGGGGCCAGGCTGTTCACACGGATCCTGCTGGGCCCCCACTCCACAGCCAGGTGACGGGTCATGGCATCTGGGGAGGGATCACAGCAGCACTGAGAAATGGGCAGCACAGCCACGCCAGCAGCTTCTTTTCAGCAGGGGGAAAGAGCCACAGAAGACTCTGGCTGAGAGCAAAAGGCCCTGGGGGGAAGAAAAGCCTCATCCCAACCCCAGCATGCAGTAACCACACCGATTCATGCTTGCCCCTCCCCAAGACATCTTCCCATCCCAATATATGGGAAGAAGTGGCTTTTTTGCTGGCTCAGAGCCCCAGCAGGGAGGGAAGAGGTACCTATGGCAGCCTTGGCAGCCCCAGCGTGCACCTGCAGGGCCTGCCCTCGGTAGCTCAGCGTGGCCGTGATGTTCACGATGACCCCGCCGTGCTCCTGGGGAAGGAAAGCACACGTGGGCTCAGGCAGGGAGCAGCACAAGGGGTCACACAGGGCTGAGGGGGACAGCAGAGCTGGGCTAGGAGGGACAGTCACCCGTGGGCTCAGCCAAGTCAGCACTGCAGCAGCTCTGCCCACCCAACCTCAGAGCTGGGGCAGCCACTGCTGGGACGTGCAGGGAACAAGGAAAGGCCAAGGGAAAGCAGCAGAGCTGGAAAAGGAGCAGCAGATCACAGCTTCTTCAGGTGGCAGAGCAAATCCCCCACCAAAAAGCCCAAAGCCCCAGGGCAAGGGACAGGAAGGATGCCCAGTCCAGGGCTGGGTCCCTGGGAGGGAACAGAGGGGATCCATGCAGGGAGGTCCAGCAGCACTGCCCTGGGTACAGGGGTGCTGTGCTCCCTCGTGCCCTCCACACTTCCCTGAATTCCTCAGGAGCACAGAGGGGTCTGACACTCCCCCCTACCTCTGGCTCTGTGCCACTTACCCGGAAATACTTCTCAAAGAGCACTTTGGAGGTGTTGAAGGTGCCAACGGTGTCGATGTCTATCACTGTCTTGAAGGCGTTGAAGGACAGGGCACTGGCTGGGCACAGGAAGTTCCCTGCAGCACCTGAACCACAGGAACAGTCAGGACAGGGCAGGGAGGGGCAGGGATACAGCCTGGATAGACTGCAGAGCACGTGGAGACAGTCCTGATAAGGGATAAACTGGTGGCTCTGGTGCCCAGCAGCACAGGCAGCACGAGGGCTGGAGGGTGCTGGGGCACTGGGAGCAGGGATGGCCATGCACCATGAACAAACGTACCATGAACAAATCTCTGCTTCCTCTGTGCTCCCAGGGGTGCCTGTGCAGTGAGCCAGCACTGAGCCTGCCCCAAATGCTCCCCCTGCCCCTCCATCCTCACCATTGATGAGGATGTCAATCCTCTTGAACTCCCTCAGTGCCTCGTCCACCGCTGCCGCGATGGTCTGGGGCTGCCGGACGTCGATGGACAGAGGCAGGCACTGCTGCCCCGTGGCTGCCACCAGCTTCTTCGAGGCCTGCAACAACAAAGGGAGGCTTCACATTCTTTCTGGGACTCTCCTTCAGCAGGGCTTGGACCCAGACTTGTATCAGGTGAGCACAAAGTCAGGCAGGAGCCACGTCCCTGTCAGCACACAGCAAACAGCGTGGGCAGGGGAGGGATCTGCCTAAACACAGCCAGCTCCAGCCTGGCAGCAGCCTGGGAGCCCTGGGGTGGCCAGGGAAAGCTCTTGCATGCTGTATCCCAGCCAAACTGGGCGCTGGGCTGGCCCTGAGGCCACAACTCGCTAAGCCCAGTTACCTCCGTGGGCTGCCATGGACACAGCACCTCCCAGCAACATCTCTGCAGGGCAGGTACAAAGGTTGGACCCCAGCAAGGCATTTTTGGCACGAGCCTGGGCATAATCAACCTTTAGATCCAAAAAGCCAGTGGGCAAAAGGGCAAAGGCAGAGCAGCTGTGAGACAAGCCAGCTCTGTGGCTCAGGGTTTGTCACAAGCCACCCCTGTGGCTCATTAACAGTAAGATTTTCCCCAGCAAATTAAATACAGGGGACACACAAGCTCAGCAGCAACTCCACACAGCAACCAGAAATGTTCCACCTTCTGTTTTGGGCTCGTTGGGCCCTTCTGTGAGAGGTTTTGAGCCCTGAGCACCAGGAGCTGGGCCTGCAGCCTCTGCGGCCTCAGAAGACTCTGGCCCTAAGGACTAAAAACCTGCTGAGCTTTGCAGCTTTTTCTGGCATGTGAGCACAAGGGAATGTGAAACAACAGCCAACCACACCTGCACCCTCCCCTCTGCCCCAAAACACAGGAGCACTGAGGCAAAACACCTCAACCCACACAACCCTTGGGGTCTGGTCCTGCTCCAAGCTGAGGTTTAAGTGCAGCCTCTGGCTCTGCCCTGCTGACAAACCTCTCCCACAGCTCGTTTCTGTCTGTCTCACCCACAAAACCCCATCGTGTTGTGTGGCACAGCTCCCCAGAGCAGGTCCCGGGTAACTGTGCTGGAGGGGTGGGTGCAGCCCCAAAACCCACACCCACCCTGCCCAGCACCGCTGCATACACAGAAAGGGGCACAGGGCAGCCCTGGGACGCTGTTCCTCCCCCTGCCCCACTGCCAGGGCCCCCGGCCCCTCCCGAGGGGAGCAGAAGGGTCCCCAGGGCTCCCGGCTCTTCCCGAGGGGAGCAGAAGGGTCCCCAGGGCTCGCAGCTCCTGCTGGAGGGAGCAGAAGGGTCCCCAGGGCTCCCGGCCCCTCCCGGGAGGAGCAGAAGGGTCCCCAGGGCTCGCAGCTCCTCCCGGGGGAAGCAGAAGGGTCCCAGGGCCCCCAGCTCCTCTCGGAGGGAGCACAAGCGTCCCCAGGGCTCGCAGCTCTGCCGCCGCAGCCCGGACTCACCTCCGACACTCGCTCCAGGCTCCTGCTGGCGATGACGGTCCGGCAGCCGTGCCTGCAGGGAAGGGGCCGGTGAGCGGGCCCGGGGGCCGGCGGGAGGCCGGGCAGCCCCCGCAGGAGTCGCTGCTGCCCCGGGCCCGCAGGACGGGCAGAGCCAGAGCCGGCCCCGGGCTGGGACCGCGGCCCCCGAGCCGCCCTCAGAGCTCTGCCGGCCTCGGCCTCACATCCCGGCTCCTCCAGGGCCTGGCACCAGCGGGGAAAGGGACGGGAAGGAGGGGANTGCCACCCCAGTGATTCCAGTGCCATCCCAGTGCCATCCCAGTGATCCCAGTGCTCCTAGTGCCACCCCAGTGATTCCAGTGCCATCCCAGTGCCATCCCAGTGATCCCAGTGCTCCTAGTGCCACCCCAGTGATTCCAGTGCCATCCCAGTGCCATCCCAGTGATCCCAGTGCTCCTAGTGCCACCCCAGTGATTCCAGTGCCATCCCAGTGCCATCCCAGTGATCCCAGTGCTCCTAGTGCCACCCCAGTGATTCCAGTGCCATCCCAGTGCCATCCCAGTGATCCCAGTGCTCCTAGTGCCACCCCAGTGATTCCAGTGCCATCCCAGTGCCATCCCAGTGATCCCAGTGCTCCTAGTGCCACCCCAGTGATTCCAGTGCCATCCCAGTGCCATCCCAGTGATCCCAGTGCTCCTAGTGCCACCCCAGTGATTCCAGTGCCATCCCAGTGCCATCCCAGTGATCCCAGTGCTCCTAGTGCCACCCCAGTGATTCCAGTGCCATCCCAGTGCCATCCCAGTGATCCCAGTGCTCCTAGTGCCACCCCAGTGATTCCAGTGCCATCCCAGTGCCATCCCAGTGATCCCAGTGCTCCTAGTGCCACCCCAGTGATTCCAGTGCCATCCCAGTGCCATCCCAGTGATCCCAGTGCTCCTAGTGCCACCCCAGTGATTCCAGTGCCATCCCAGTGCCATCCCAGTGATCCCAGTGCTCCTAGTGCCACCCCAGTGATTCCAGTGCCATCCCAGTGCCATCCCAGTGATCCCAGTGCTCCTAGTGCCACCCCAGTGATTCCAGTGCCATCCCAGTGATTCCAGTGCAATCCCAGTGCTCCCAGTGATCCCAGTGCCATCCCAGTGCTCCCAGTGCTCCCAGTGCCATCCCAGTGATCTCTCAGTGCTGTCCAGTTGTGTCCCAATGCTTCCCAGTGCTTTCCCAGTGCTCCCAGTGCTCCCAGTGTCCCACGGAGCCCCCCACCCCGGCAGATCAGCGAACTGCAGAGGCTCCTGCAGCCCCCCAGGCACAGCCCAGTGCTTCACAGAGCCTCCCAGTACCGCCCCAGTTCATCCCAGAGCTTCCCAGTACTGCCTCAGTGCCCCTAGAGACAGCCCAGTTCATCCCAGAGGTTCCCAGTACCATCCCAGTTTCTCACAGAGCTTCCCAGTACTGATCCAGTGCCCCCCGGGCACAGCCCATGGACATCCAGAGCTTCTCAGGCTGACCCCTCACTCCCAGAGTCTCCCAGTACCACCCCAGTGCTCCCAGTACCATCCCAGTGCATCCCAGAATGAGCCCAGTGCCATCCATGGGCATCCCAGTGCCTCTCAAAGGTTCCCAGCACTAACCAGTACCTTCCACGGACGGACCAGTGACACCCCGGAGTTTCCCAGCACAGCCCAGTGTCTCCTACAGTTTCCCAGGACCACCCCAGTGCCCCACAGGGCTTCCCACGACTGCCCCAGTGCTCCCAGGGCAATCCAGC
>VZRZ01000811.1:41581-52746 GCA_013398175.1 Climacteris rufus | reverse complement strand
GGTGAGGCCCCGCCCCTCAGTGAGGCCCCGCCCCTCAGGTGAGGCCCCGCCCCTCAGGCAGCCCCCGCCCCTTCGCCCCAGGTGAGGCTGCGGCCTTGTCCCTCCACAGGGCGCGGTTATAAAATGTGATTCGAGGGCTTTGTTTGAGTGCTACAGCAGTAACTCAGAGCGTGTGGGGAGGGAAGAGCGGGAGATGTCTGAGGCACCCACTCGAGGGCAGCAGAGCATCGCTGAAATGATGCGTTTTCCTCTGTCCTTGGAATTGTTTCTCTATAAAATGTGTGCGGCACAAACACCTCCAGTGCATCTGTTTTCTGTCACAAGCAGCACCAGCAAAGCACCGTCAGCCCCAAAGCGCCGGGACTGCAGGGTTTAACCGAGGACTCCCACATGGAGAGGACCATGTCTTCAAACACACACCTATGGTTTAACCAAAGCATCGACTCCTTCAGTGCTTTTCAAACCACAACCCTGCACAAGGATTGGAGTCTGGAGACAGGAGGAGACATCACACCTGCTCAGCTCATCCCAGTGAATCCCAGGATGGTTTGGTTTGGAAGGGACCTTAAAACCCATCTCACTCCCCTCCCTGCCACAGGCAGGGACACCTTCCACTAGCCCAGGGTGCTCCCAGCCCCATCCAACCTGGCCTTGGACACCTCCAGGGATGGGGCAGACACAGCTTCTCTGGGCAACCCATGCCAGGGCCTCCCTGTCCCCATAGGCAAGACTTTTTTCCTAATATTTAATCTAAACCTACTCTTTCAATTTGGAAGTGCACTTGATATCCCACAAGCAACTGCTGAAGGGCACAATCCTACTCCAGAACTGCTTCCATAACCATGTGACATCCCAGTAGTGGTTATTTTTCTTCACTGAAATGCATTTCTGTGCAGTGAGGGCTGGCTGATGCCCTGAGTGTCCCTTTGTGCTGTTTACAAGCGGTGAGGCAGGGACCTGAACAGGTTGGTGCCTCTTCTAAGTGGGATTTTTGGCTGCCGGGGTTGTTTCTGGCACTATTCCCCACACAGACTGAAGAGGGGGCAGCAGCTGAGAATGCCAGGAGAGGAAGCTGGAGGCAAACTGCAAAGAAGGGCACCAAATTTACTGACGACTTCAGGGAGCATTCTCAGTGATGACTCCAGTGACAGCCAGGGGGACTCCAGCTCTGCTTTCATCACCTCTGACACTCATGAGAAGAGACAAGCCAGAGGTGGCTTGGTTGCCATCCCTTTCCTTGCCATCCCCAGAACACAAAGGTGAATTTATCAGCTAAAGAGGAAGGTGACCAGTATTTTTGCAGCTTTTGCTGGTTTAAAGATACCAAAGGTGTTTTTTAATGTCAGTGGTTTAATCTCAATGCTTTGCTTGTGTTACAGCACAGTTCCTGGCACACTGATCCTGAGTTGGAAGAGACCCACAGAGTTCATCCAGTCCAACTCCTGGCCCTGCACAGACACCCCAACACTCCCACCCTGTGCCTGAGAGCGTTGTTCAAATGCTCCTGGAGCTCTGGCAGCCTTGGGGCTGTGCCCATTCCCTGGGGAGCCTGGGCAGTGCCCAGCACCCTCTGGGGGAAGAACCTTTCCTGATCTCCAGCCTGAGCCTCCCCTGGCACAGCTCCAGCCATTCCCTGGGTCCTGTCCCTGTCCCAGAGAGCAGAGTTTGGAGCTGCCCTTCCACTGCCCCTCAGGAGGAAGCTGCAGACCCTGATGAGACCCTCAGGCTCCTCTTCTCCAGGCTGAACAGACTGATTTCAGCCGCTCCTGCTTTTGTTGCAGGAAGTTTAACGGATATTTGTTTCCCAGCCCTTGGTGTATATTTACAAATCTAAGCAGTCCTCGACCCTCAGAGACTCTAAACCTCAAAACTCTGCCTCTGGTATCCACTGCAGGACAAGGCACTGCCCACCTGTCCTTGAGCTCTTCCCCTTCACCAGCGGCACAAGGGGTCACCTGGTCTGGAATTCCCTAAGAACAAGGGCTCTTCCCCTGTCCCAGTGGGCAGGCACTCCAAAGCTCCCAAAAATGCTCTGAGCAGGAGAACAGGGCACAAAGAAAAAGACAGCCAATCTCAGAGTGTTCTGATCCTTTCCTTCCTATTTAAATTTGGGTAAGCAAGAGCTAGGGAAGCCTCCCTACCTTTGGGAGCCACCTGAGCCTGCTGTGCTTGGCCTGTGCAGCAGTGACGCAGTGAGATGATCCCGAGGAGATTATCTCCCTGCTCCCAGCAGCAGCCACACAGGCAGCCCTTCCTCTGCCTTTCTGCAGGGAGTGCAACTGGATTGAAGAGACATTTTTTTGTTTGCTTAGGCCATTTCCAGCTTGGTTTGCAACGTGAATATGGAGTTGGGGGCCTCCTGGCCATGTTCTCCACAGCCATATTCCTGCCAGAGTTTGTAAAACCCCTTGTGCAGTTGAAGTAGCAGTGTCACCTGTGCCTTGGGCACTGTTTTCCTACAGCATTCTGCCAGAAAAACTGGCTGGTCACATCTTGGATGGGTGCACTGTTTGCCAGGCAAAAAACTGGCTGATGGCTGGGCACAGGGAAGGGTGGGGATGGAGTTACATCCAGCTGGGGCCAGGCACTGTGGGGAAGCCCAGGGCTCAGTGCTGGGAGCACTCCTGTTTAATATCTTTACCCCTCATCTGGGTGAGGGGATCTTGGCACCTTCAGGATGGTTGTGGGTGACACCGAGTTGGGTGGCAGTGGGGAGGGCACTCTGCAGAGGGAGGTGGACAGGCTGGATTATGGGCTGAGGACAACAGGGTGAGGGTAAACAAGGTCACAACAGCCCCACAGAGCTCTCCAGGCTGGGACAGGGGCTGGAAAGCTGGAAAAGGCACTGGGAGTGCTGGTCAATGGCAGCTGGAGAGCAGCACAGGTGGGCAAGAGGCCAATGGTCCCTGAGTTGTAGCAGCCATGGTGTGGCAGCAGGAGCAGGGCAGTGCCCATCCCCTGTCCTGGGCACTGGGAGGCACCTTGAGCGCTGTGTCCAGCTCTGGGGCCCTCACAGCAAGAGAGACATTGAGGGGCTGGAGTGAGTCCAGAGAAGGGAATGGAGCTGGGGAAGGAGCTGGAGCAGCAGGAGGGGCTGAGGGAGCTGGGAAAGGGGCTCAGCCTGGAGCAAAGGAGGCTCAGGGGGCCCTGCTGGCTCTGCACAGCTCCTGCCAGGAGGGGCAGCCAGGGGGGTCGGGCTCTGCTCCCAGGGAACAGGGACAGGAGCAGAGGGAACGGCCTCAGGCTGGGCCAGGGGTTCAGGTTGGACATCAGGAGCAATTTCTCCATGGAAAGGGTGCTTGGGCATTGGAAGGAGAGGTGTTGGAGTCCCCATCCCTGGAGGTGTTCAAAGAGTGACTGGATATTGCGAAAATTTATTCCCAGAAAGTATTGCCCAGCCCTGGCACAGGCTGCCCAGGGCAGTGGTAAAGTTGCTATCCCTAGAGGGATTTAAAAGCCATGTGCATGTGTCACTTGAGGACATGGCTAGAGGTGGCCTTGGAGTGCTGGGGGAACAGCTGGACTGCATGGACTCAGAGGTCCATATTTTAGTGCTTTGCCATCACTGGTGACAGCAGAAATGCCAAAATAAGGAGCAATTTCCACTGCTCCCAGTGCTCCATTGAGACAGTTATTATCAGTTCTTTTTGCCAGTAACACACATCCTATGAATACATTTACATAGGAATTGGGATCCTGCTGATTTGCAAATCAAAGTAAACTATGATGTTTCTTTATACAGAGCTTGTGGTGCTGCGAGATGCACAGGAAGGAGCCTGGAGGGATCAGGATGATATGTCCCTCCCTTCTAAAGAGACTGAAAAACCTGGAAAAAGGGCAGAACATTAGAGTCAAGGTGGGCCAGGAAGCTCCCTCCTGCCTTCCTCCTTTCTGAGGATAAACCCCACAGATTTAATGGAGGGATCCAAAACAGAGCTGGAGCTGTAGTGAATTAAAAAGGATCTGGTGAAGGGCACAGGGAGGCAGGGGCAGCTGAACCAGCACTGTTTTTTCCACACAGATCTGCCAAGGACAATGCAGCTTTGCAGGGAAAATGTCCCTTGCTGCCCAGTTGTTTCACCTCTTAATCCTGTTCCTTCCTCACATCCCCCCTTAGGAAGTCAGTGTCATGCAAGAACAAAGATTAAGTACCGATTAAGAACGTTTAAGTGAAGATTAAAGATTAGGAACAAAGAGTGAGTGAGTAGAAAACACCCATTCGTGGCAAGAAGCTGCTGTAACAGCTCCCAGAACAGCAATTTCCCCCTACCCACTTATATGTAATCCCCAGAATTGATCCCATGTGGAGCAGAGTGGCTTGTGCCTGCACTGCTGAGCTCTCTGGGCTGCTCTTACTGCATCCACATCGACTCCTGGTGGAAACCTGGCTGTTCCTCAGCTCAGCAAATACTGAATATCCACAGGTCCTGCTAATCGTGCTAATTGAGATTAAACTTTCACGTTAATTTTTTTTATTTTCAACAGATAATCAACCAAGGGGAAAAAAATGTAAAAACAGAGGTGGGAATTCCTGATTGCAAGTGCATCTTGGAAGTTTCATAAATCCACCCGCAAAGTTTCTTTTCAGGATCGATGGAATGAGTCACCTGCTATATTTGACATATTTGTCATTTTTGACATATTTAGCATGTAAAAGGCACACAAGCTCACTGGGGGGTTGTGGTGTTTGCCTACTGACCTGCCACCCTGCTGCAGCCCTTCCTGGCTCTCTGCCAGGCCCAGCACTGTTGGAACCCTGAATTCTGAGAATTTCACTCCTTCTGCTTCAACAAGTTATGATCCCCAGAAATACACCTCATTCAATCTTAAACCCTGGAAAATACTTCCCCTGTAACTTTGAAATTAATGCTGTATAGTTAAGGTTGTGTCACTAGGTGAATTAGGTAGAAGTGTAGACATTTTGGTTTATGAAATATTATAATACTAGTGTCCAAAATGGAAGGTTTAGATATTGTTCTTTGACTTCCTTTTTTACCTTTGCTACTTCCCCTTTCTTCTCCAAAAACTTGTGTTTTCTGCCATTGGTTCTAAAGTTCCGCAGTGCAGGATAAGAAACACTGATTATTGGGTTTTTATTGAAAATATCTGTAGAATTTGTAGCCTTTGATCAGTCTGGTTTGGACGGTCGGGACGGATGGAGACGAGAGATCTCTGAAGTCAGGTCTTAGAGCAGGCCAGAAAAGCAGGAGAGAGAGAGTGAAGAGGTAAAAGCAAGAGAGGTAAGAGAGTAAAACAGGCAAGCAAGAGAACAAAACTCTCCTTTACAATCCAATAAATGTCCTTCTGTGTTGAATATTCTAATTTTCATTAACCAATCTAGTACAAGATACAAATCCTATAGCATTTACATACAGCCTATAAGAATTGTTACATTACCATACTGCATTACATTTTAAACCTTAAAAACTATTCTTTGGACTTCTGCCACGTCAGTAGGGTCTGCTCTGACCCTTGGACCTGTCTGCAGTATAGGGTGTTGTTTAATTAAAAGGGGATTACATTCTGCTGGCCATACCATTGTTTCCCAGTTGTTCAGTAACTAAGGCTTGGTATCTCAAAGTATTGTTTCATTTCAATCTCGCTTGTAGTTTTCGTATTCTCAGCATCTTTTGTTAGGCAATCATATTTATAAGGCTTTCCTGTTTCATCTTCCCCAACAAATATCCTATGCAACATCTCCCTAACTGGACAATCTGGGGTATAAATAATCTGGATGAGAGGTGCTTGAGGCCATTTGCACCTTGTTATTAATGACAAAGCACTTTGCTGTGCCGCTAAGTTAAAGATAACACTTCATAAACATTTTGAGACTGAAGAAACTCTGAAGTATTTTTACTGTGTCTTATCTCAAATGTCTATTAAAAGAACTCACAAAGAGAAGATTTGCTGTGGCAGGGGCCGAAAGCTTCGGCCAGAATCGCGGCCCAGCACCCGTGCAGCTCTTTGTGGGAGATGGTTGGAGAAATGATCCTGCCAGGAATGACCTTTCTCCCTGAGGGCTGGCTCACCTTCCTGCCACAAGAGCAGACAGAAATGAGCAGAACAGAATCATTCAGGTCAGAAAGATCAAGTCCAACCATAAACCTCACGCTGCCAAGCCTTCACCTTGTTCCCTGGGAGCAGAGCCTGGCCCT
Source organism: Climacteris rufus (assembly GCA_013398175.1). NCBI lineage: Eukaryota > Metazoa > Chordata > Aves > Passeriformes > Climacteridae > Climacteris > Climacteris rufus. The sequence continues at coordinate 46,591 of VZRZ01000811.1, read as the reverse complement.
CCCCGGCTGCCCCTCCTGGCAGGAGCTGTGCAGAGCCAGCAGGGCCCCCTGAGCCTCTTTTGCTCCAGGCTGAGCCCCCCCAGCTCCCTCAGCCGCTCCTGGTGTTCCCTTTCCCATCTCTGTTCCCTTCCCTGGACAGGCTCCAGCCCCTCAGTAGGGCTCTGAAACAGGGCTGGTGCTGGTATGGTCATATAGGACACTGGAGGGAGCAGGAGCTTTCCTGGAAATCCTCTCCAAAGCTTTTCCCCCCAAACTTCTGCAGAAGCTCCTCTGTTGACTCAGCCCAGCAGCACTTGTCTGCCCCCCTGGCCCTGGAAGTGTCTTGTAGACCCAGGTGTTCCTCTCTGCTGGCTCTTCAGAGGGACAGAGCCTGTGTGATGTGCCTGTCTCCATCCATCACGTCTCCTTGATGACATGATTATTTTGTTTGCTCTTACCAAACCCTGGCATTTCCTGCCAACAGCTAAACTGTGATCCCACCCGGTGCTGCAGGCCCTGGAGCAGTGATGGCTGCACAGAGGGAATGTCCCATGGGTGGCAGAGCTGCTGGAAGGCTGCCACAAGCAGAGCATCCTTGGAACTCCAGCGTGGCCAAACCTGCTGTGACACCACTCTGCAGCAGTTACAGGAAAAACTTGTTGCTCAGAGATGTGACATTCTCTAAAGCATGAGGCTTTTCCAGGGAAAAGCAGAGCCCATCTCCAGGAGAGCTGACCACCTCTCTAGGATAGCAGGAAGATAAAACTCTCGATGTCTCTCCACAGCGATGTTGCTCCTTCTATCCTGTTTAACAGCTCTTCTTAACCAGGATGGTGCTTGATAGGGATCAGTTCCTGGAACACATAAAGCTGCTGTCAGCAGAGTGGGGTTGCACCAGGAGAGGTGGCTCTGCTTGCCCTTCCAGCTGCCAGGACTCAGGAGGAGGTGCCCACACAGGCACTACCATCTCCAAGGAAGTGTTAGCGAGATATGAGGTGGCCAATGGAAGGTAAAACTCCATGCAGGACCCAGCAGAACAGCAGGAAGCTGTGTTCAGGGAGGTTTTGGCTGGACATTAGCAAAAGGTTCTTCCCCCAGAGGGTGCTGGGCACTGCCCAGGCTCCCCAGGGAATGGGCACGGCCCCAGGGCTGCCAGAGCTCCAGGAGCATTTGAACAACGCTCTCAGGCACAGGGTGGGATTGTTGGGGTGTCTGTGCAAGGCCAGGAGTTGGACTGGATGTGGGTCCCTTCCAACAGGGATATTCTGTGATTCCATGATTCCATTACACCCAGGAGGGCAGACACCTGTAGGTGGCTGTGCCTGGAGAGCCGTGTGGCTGCTGCTGGCAGCAAGGGCAGGTCATCACTACCACTGGCAGCTCCCAGCTCCTTCAAATTCCCTTTGTGTGACTTACACTCCAACAGCAATCCCACACCACATCCAGGTGGTTCAGTTCAGTAGCTAGGACACTCAGGGATTCCAACACTTCCTTGTGAGGCTGTTGTGGGAATCACAAGTGAACTGTGAGACTCTGCGTGAAGGTCACAGCAAATGTCCTGGCTGGAAATGAGAGGAACAAATACAAGGATTATATGCAAGAAATGGCTTTCCTAGACCTTCCACAAAGCAATTAAACAGATGATAATCGGCTAATTTTACAGAACACTGATATGGAGCTGGAAAGGAAACTGGTGGCTACCACGTAGTGCAGACCTGACTGAAGGTACTGCAGATACCCAAGTGTGCAAAGAGCTTTTTGTTCTCTTGCTCCCACAGACTCAAGGAGTGACCACAACCCACCACTAGGAATTAGGGGGTGAGGTGGGACCTCATCACAGCTATGGGGAGCTCCAGTCCCTGCTCTGGAACATTTATAGATCTGTTAGTGACACTGCAGGACATGGATGTGCCACAGAATGTAGGTGACCCTGTGCAGCCTGGAGAGGCCACGTGGTCCCAGGCCTCAGGGGTTCTCCTGTCCTTCTCTCTGTGTACTCACAAGCCTAAATGCATTATTTAGACTCTCTCTTTTTAAAAGACTGGGGAGGAGGTTTGCCTGAGATGATTATTGCTACTACTTGCAGTATTAAAGTGGGGATTAAAATTGATTTTATTTAATTAACCTGAATGAAATAAATGTTTGTGTATGATTCAGTCTCAGAGGAGGTGTCAGAGCAGACAGTGCTTGGTTAACTGACTGACCTGTTCTTTTTCCAGCAGGATGAGCACAAAAATCTTTTTGTGGCATCTAGAGAAGATTCTTTAATCTCCTTAGCCTGTCTCAGGGACAGGCTTGGCTGCCAACAGTGCAGCAATTCACGTCTGGGACTGGGAGTGCAAAGCCAGGTGATTGGAAGCATGTTTGGGTGTTTCCATGTTCCAGTGGAAGTGAAAGCAGCCCGGGATTGGGAGAGCAAAGTACCACAAAGTCATGGACATTGCTGTTCCTTGGATCCTGCTGCTGCCCTCACCCACACATGGCTCAGGTGCTCAGATCCCGAGTGTCCTCGTGCCAGCTGGCCTGTGGGCAGCTGCACATTGAAAAGCCAAGAATTCCAAAATGTCTCTGTCTGCCTCCACGTGCTTATGTCTCCAGCTCTAAAATCCTCATGCACCACCTGTGTCCTGGCTGGCTGTGGCTGTGACAGCAGCTCAGGGCTGAGAGAGAGGGAAGTGGAATGGGCTAATCTGCCTAACCCACTTACTCCCCATTTTTCCTGAGAAGTACATGCCCACTGATCCCAATAAACACATCCCTCAGCCCTTCCCTTATCCAGAAATGTGGCAGTCAGGGGTGAGGAGCTCAGTGCCACCCATCTCCTCTCCTCACACAAGGCCATCACCATCACCACAAACAGGGGTTCACTTCCAGCACGTTCCACAGAATCATGGAAGGATTAGGAAGGCAGGAAAAGCTCTCTAAGGTCACCAAGTCCAACCATGAACCCAGCATCACTGAGTTCATCTCTGGCTCATATCAGGAACAGTGTGTCCAGCAGGCTCAGGGCAGTGCCTGTTCCCTGTGATGGGCACTGCTGAGCTTCCTCAAGGGCTGTGTCCAGTTCTGGGCCCCTGAGGGCAGGAATTACATGGAGGGGCTGGAGTGAGTCCAGGGAAGGTAATGGAGCTGGGGAAGGGGCTGGAGCCCCAGGAGGGGCTGAGGGAGCTGGGGGGGCTCAGCCTGGAGCAAAGGAGGCTCAGGGGGCCCTGCTGGCTCTGCACAGCTCCTGCCAGGAGGGGCAGCCAGGGAGTCGGGCTCTGCTCCCAGGGAACAGGGACAGGAGGAGAGGGAACGGCCTCAGGCTGGGCCAGGGGAGGCTCAGGTTGGACATCAGGAGGAATTTCTCCATGGAAAGGGTGCTCAGGCCTTGGCAGGGGCTGCCTGTCGCAAGCTGACACAAAAGAAAGACACAGACACCTGTTGAAAAGAGAGCACAGAACTGGGCCCGAACTGGGCCAAACTTTACTTTATATGTCTCTTAGAAACCACAGTGGATTGGAGGGAGAACTCGCCGCCCCTCAATCACACTGGTCAAAGGAAATGTCCATCAAACTTCTCCACCCAGGAGAAAGGTACGTAAATAATAAACTACCGTTACAAAAACATGGTTATGTTTACAGGGAATGTGTGAGAAACAGTTACAGAAGAATGAAAACATCAAGAACTGTAAAACTCAGAGCAACAGCTGCCCAGGGTGGTGTTGGAGTCCCCACCCCTGGAGGTGTCCCAGGAATGCCTGGATGTGGCACTCAGTGCTCTGGGCTGGGTGACAAGGTGGGCATCGGGCACAGCTTGGACTCGATGATATCAGAGGTGTTTTCCAATCTTAATGATTCTGGGATTTTTTAAACTATGTCCCCAAGTGCCACATCCACACACTTGAACCCTTGCTTTTGCAGCAGCATCCAAACACCAACACAACCAAACACAGAACACCCAGCCCCCATCCTGCTGTTGTTTCTGTTGCTGAAAAGGGTGGAAACACACAGAAAAACATTGGGAAACTCTGCATTAATCCCTTTTTTTTTGGACACTGCTTCTCCGGACCTTTTTATTCCAGCTCTCCCATTCAACTACCTGCTGCTGTCACACCCCTGAAGATACAAACTGGAGGCACATCATAAGGTGGTGTAGAAACCCAGTAGTCCAGGAAAGGCTTCCAGAAGGACCTTGGCTCTGTAAAAACGAGTTCTGAACCATTTGACTCCTGAGTTTGGTTCAAAGGTGAGTGTTCATTTTCTTATTGCTCCATGGGATAAGAGGAGTAAGAAACTGTTGTGCTGTATTAGTCATTCCTGAGAGAGTCACTAACACGTACAAAACATTTTCCAAAGGCTAATCTATCACTCTTTGGAATGTTTAGGAGCTGACTGAGGAGAGGGGGACAGGGATGTGGAGCGGGAGCAGGAAGGGATGGGGCCAGGGGAACAAGGATGGAGGGTGGGCAGGCAGGGATGGGTGAGAGGGCATAAATTACATATTTATTTGACGTAATGTAGATACATCTCATTTATGCACACTTCATACATATATATAGATACAGAGGTGTATAGGGGTGTCTGTGTAAGGTCAGATGTAAAATAACACACTCATTATGTGTTATTTCAAGGGGAATGGGTTCAAAATGAAAGAGAGTAGGTTTAGATTAGATATTAGGAAAAAATCTTCCCTGTGAGGGTGGGCAGGCCCTGGCACAGGCTGCCCAGAGAAGCTGTGGCTGCCCCATCCCTGGCAGTGCCCAAGGCCAGGCTGGATGGGGCTGGGAGCAACCTGGGATAGGGGAAGGTGTTCCTGCCCACGGCCGGGGGTGGCACTGGATGAGCTTTAAGGTCCCTTCCAGCCCAAATTATTCCATGATTCTATGATGGTTCTACCACATAAATAAAGGCATAGCTGTGTGTAAAAAATATTCTCTAACAAGGTATAATTAAACGCCTAATATGAGTTACCGGTAAATACGAACAACCAGCTCCGCCCGCGCCTCCCGCGGCAGCCGCGCTGTGGCGGGCGGAGCCCGGCGGGCCCGGG
>VZRZ01000811.1:27109-40286 GCA_013398175.1 Climacteris rufus | reverse complement strand
AGGCAGGGCTGGGGGAACAGGCAGGGATCAGGAATGGAGGACAGGCAGGGATGGATGAGGGGTGGCAGGCCAGGATGGGGAGGGGACAGGCAGGTCTGGGGAGGGGAGACAGGGATAAAAGGGATCAGACAGGGCTGGGGAAGGGGGACAAGGATGGAGGGGAGTGAGGAAGGGGTGGGGCTGGGGGTCAGGCAGGGCTGGGGGACAGGCAGGGCTGGGGGAGAGAGAGCAAGGACCATGACAGCCCATGCCGGGGCAGTTTGGTGGGGCCAGGCGGGGATTTGGGCTATGACCCTGGGTGTGGAGGGACTGGGGGGTGGCTCAGCCCTGCCGTGCTCCCCCTGACCCCCCTCTCCTCCTGCAGGGGCAGCCACCTGACAGATGTGAGTACCAGAGGAGCCAGAGGAGCCCCAGCCTGCAGCCCTGAGCCTGGGCCGGCAGACGGAGCAGGGATGCCATGGAGGGGATGGGGTTGGCAGGGCCCTGGGGAGGGCCTGGCTTGGGGCTGGCCCAGTGCCTGGGAGCTGCAGGGCTTTTCAGGATTGATTAGCATCTCACACCAGAAATAAAAAGGGATTGCTGCTGTTGCCACATTGGAAGATTTCTCTCCAAGGCCCAGCATGGAGCCCCGGAGAGTGGGACCCTGAGTCCTACCTTTGTTGGGATTTTGGATGAGGTTCTGTAGCTAGGGGAGGGATGGGAGGGAGCCTTTCCTGTGTGTGGAGGCTGCAGAGTTGCTGGAGCAGAAAGACAACGTGACATTGGTTGGTATTTGCACTTCCACTCCTGAGCAGAGGCCGGAGGAGCTGCTGACGCTGCACTCAGTGTGTCAGAAAATCTCTGGTGCTATTAAGCTTGGGTTATACTGAAGCAAACCCAAATTCCTGATCCTGCTTTTTGTGATTTCGACTTGGTTTATTTATATTTTTCCTCACAAGTGCTAACTTGCTGTTTCTGTCTCTTCCTGCCCAGATATCAATATGCCGGGATTTGCCCAACATCGAGGTGATCACATTCAGGTGAATGCCAGTCTGCCAGCTTTGGAGAGGCCAGGGAAATCACCTTTTCCTGGGGATGATTTCTTCCCACATTGCTGTGGTTGTGTGTGTGAGCTGCCTGGCTCTTCATGTCCCTTTTCTCAAGCAACAGAGACAAAGAAATGATTATTCCTCACTAGCTTCCCCTTTGCTCCTTTAGAAAAGAATCCCTGTTTTGACAAGTGATGAAACCCTTTAGGATTGTTGCTCCTGAAGTTCTATTCCATAGTTTGAACAGGGATCTGCTTGGCCTCTGTATGTGGCCTGTTTGCAGAATGCTTGTTGAAATGCTTCATGGATCTCACAGAGCGTCTCCTTTCCATAACGCACCCAACTTCCACCTATTGTAGGAATCCTGTGGAGCCAGTGCTCTGGGAATTTGAGCTTTTTAGCTTGGGAATCTTACACAGGTTGTCCTTGGGTGCGCTTGAGGAGCTGCTGCAGAAAAGTGGGCAGTTTTGGGGGAGCAGAGTCTCTTTGTCACCCTGAGCAGAGCAGAGCGCTGGCTCTCAGTTCTTCGCTGTGTTGACAAAGTGCCACAAGCTGTGGGCCGGGCGTGCCTCGCTGTGCCGGTGAGGCTGCTGCAGGGAAGGGCTGTGGGCTGTGCTCCCTGCTGGCTGGGGCAGGCAGGGAGGGCTGGGCTCTGACCGTGTCTCCGCAGCGTCAACGGCATCTCGGACCTCGAGCCGCTGCAGCGCTGCCAGAACCTGAGCGAGCTCTACCTGAGGAAGAACAACATCTCCAGCCTGGATGAGCTGTTCTACCTGAAGGCGCTGCCGCGGCTGCGGGTGCTGTGGCTGGCGGAGAACCCCTGCTGCGGGCCCGACCCGCACCGCTACCGCATGACGGTGCTGCGCAACCTGCCCAGCCTGCAGCGCCTCGACAACCAGGGTGCGTCTGTGCTGCCCTGCTCACAGCCTGCAGCCGGGGCAGCTGCACACAGGGACCCCTTGGCTCCTCTCATGGGTGCCCTTTGATTTCTCCTGGTCGGGATGTGTTGGGGATTGAGAGAGATCCAATGCTTCTAAGCTGTTTTCTCCCCTTCTCTTCCCTTCCCCTTTCCCTTTCTCTTTTCCCTTCCCATCTGCCCTATCCCCATCCACATCTGCATCCCCCTTCCCTTCCCTTCCCTTCCCTTCCCTTCCCTTCCCTTCCCTTCCCTTCCCTTCCCTTCCCTTCCCTTCCCTTCCCTTCCCTTCCCTTCCCTTCCCTTCCCTTCCCTTCCCTTCCCTTCCCTTCCCTTCCCTTCCCTTCCCTTCCCTTCCCTTCCCTTCCCTTCCCTTCCCTTCCCTTCCCTTCCCTTCCCTTCCCTTCCCTTCCCTTCCCTTCCCTTCCCTTCCCTTCCCTTCCCTTCCCTTCCCTTCCCTTCCCTTCCCTTCCCTTCCCTTCCCTTCCCTTCCCTTCCCTTCCCTTCCCTTCCCTTCCCTTCCCTTCCCTTCCCTTCCCTTCCCTTCCCTTCCCTTCCCTTCCCTTCCCTTCCCTTCCCTTCCCTTCCCTTCCCTTCCCTTCCCTTCCCTTCCCTTCCCTTCCCTTCCCTATCCCTTCCTCACACTAGCAGGACTGAGTGCCTCATTATAGCTCAGGCAGTACCACTAATTAGTGGTTTTTAGTGCTCTCTCCTTTGCTGTGGCCAAACAAAGGTTCTATAACTGGATCTGCTGTTGTAGAAAAGCTTCTCTGGTTTTTTTTCCATCTGGTAGCAGCAATTTGGTGGCTTTTGGAGCCTTCTCCAGAGACAAGAAATAGCAAAGCATGTTTGCATCCCTCCCTGATACCCCTCTCACTCTGGGAGGCTGGTGATGGCTTCCAGTGTTGTCCTGCATGGGTTCCACTGCAGGAGGAGGGTGAAAGCTGAATGCCAGACAATTTTTGGACCAAACCCCTTGGGAAGAGCTCTGCAGCAGCAGAACCTGCCCTGTTAGTGGTGCTGTCCCCCTGGGCTGCTGCAGTTCATAGCAACAGGCTTTTGCTTTGTGTTCTGCAGCTGTGACAGAGGAGGAGCTGTCGCAGGCCCTGCTGGATGGCGTGGAGATCACGGCCCCGCCAGCGCGCGGGAGCCTGGAGAACGGCTGGTCCGAGCCCGCCGCTGGCAGCACCACCAGCGAGCTGGAGAGCCAGCTGCTGAGCTGCAGCCTGCAGGAGACACAGTGAGGGCTGGGGAGCTGCCAGCATTTCTGGGCTCAACTCGTGTGTAGCTGGAAAAGACCCTGATATTCCGAGGGCCGGGCCCGCAGGGGTGCGGGTTCCTGTTGTTCCAGCTGCCGTGCTGGAGCTGTGCTGGTTTGGTGGCACTGGTGGGGCTGGTTCTGTGGCTGCCAAAGAGGCACTGCTGCAGGGGCTGACTCTGGCCTGTCAGCTGCATGTGCTGCCAGGGATGGATCCTCTCTGATCTGGGAACTCCAGCCCATTCCTGGAGTCCTCCAGCTGGATACTCCTTGCATGACTGCCCATGATGGGAAGGATTGGCCTGGCAGAGGAAGGTTCCCCCAGCTGGTCACAGTAACATTTGCTTTTCCTCCCTTCTTTTAGAAAAACAGAAGAAGAGCTTGATATGAAGCTGGCTCCCAGGGATAAATATTCCTCCTATTTTCCTCAAGAGACAGATTGCAACCGCAAGAAGAGAGTGAGTATCTTTTAAAGACCAAATTGCTTTTTCTTGTGTGTGGCTGAGCCATAGCATTGGAGAGGGATGTGGAGAACCTTGGATGTGTCCAGAGGAGGGAAACAGAGCTGATGCCAGGGCTGGAAGGAAGGTCCAGGAACAGCTGAGGTCTCTGGGTTTGTCTGGTTTGGAAAGAAGGGTGAGGGATGACTTCAGCCCCCTCTGGAGCTTCATGAGGAGGGGATGTGGTGGGGAAGGTGCTGAGCTCTTTTCCCTGGGATCCAACAATAGGACACAATACAGTGGTTCAAAGTTGTGCCAGGGGAGGTTCACACTGGACATTAGGAAGTGTTTCTTTAGCAAGAGGAGAGTCCAACTTTGGCAAGGGACTGCTGAACAGAAAGTTTAGGTGGTTCCTCAGCCCCCTCCATCATGTAGCCTTGGATGAACCTGGATTTTGAGTTCAGCTGGGAATTACTGTGTGCTGGGCTTGGTAGCATCCATTGTCAGAGTGAGGTCTGACCCACACTGCCCCACTCTGCATTAGCTACCTAGAGCAGCACTGCAGGCTCTGACCATTCAAGAAGGGGGAAATGGCCCCCATTGCAGCTGGAGAGGTTCAGGTTGGACGTTGGGGAAAAGATTCTCCCTGGAAGGACAGTTATTTAGGCTGAGGAATCACTTCCTGGAGTTTTTCAAGACATTGTTTGACACAGCCACGGCCTGGTGTTGGCAGTGATCCAGTGCTGGTGGCAGGGCTGGCTTGGGCTGGGGTCCTTTGAGGGTCCCTTCCAGTGATTCCAGCAGCACTCCTCATTGCTCAGAGCAGAGGGCTCCTGCCTTTGCCCATCATACACAGGCTGCAGAGAGGGGGTGGCCACTCCTGAATGTGCCTTTCCTTACAGAAGCCGGGCTGGAGCGTGGCTGGGAGCCAGAGGCGTGTGGGTGGCTGGGTCTGTGCTGCATTCCAGCCGTGTCACATGCCACATGCAGCCTCTGCCTGTGTTTGCCCCGAGGGCTTGCTTGTTAGTCCCGGGCTGTGGCTGCAGGTGGCTGTTCCGAGCTGCTGCCGGTGGTGGTGATAGTGGAGGAGTTCCTGGAAAGAACAGGGAAAATCAAGTGTCCTTGTCCTGACTGGCTTGTGTGAAGCAGTGTCTGCCTTATCCCGACAGAACAATGTCCTGAATGCCATCCTGCTTCTCATGAAGGAACTGGACACAGAGGGGCTCGAGGTCATCCAGCAGGCGGTGGTGAGGAGGCTCCAGGCCTTGCAGAAAAAGGAGCTGCAGGAGGAGTGACAACGCCCATCCCCATTCCAGCCTCCCTGGAGCCCCAGCCCCGTGGTGCTGCCCTGCCCACACACTCCTGGCTGCAGCCAGAGCCTCGGTGCTCCCTGCTCTGCTTCCCGTGTGAGGGGCTGCCACGGGAGGCTCCTTCTGCAGAGCTTTCCTGCTTGTGCAGCAGGCTCTGTCACTGTTTGTATCCTGCATGGCTGGGGCTTTTGGATGGGAGCTGCAGGCAAAGCAGCAAAGCAGAAGGGAGCAGGGCTGCAGCCAGAGGTGCTGTGTGATCCAAGGAGGAGGCAGATGGCTGGAAAGGTCACTGCCTGCCCATGGCTCCGGGCAGAGCGACCCTTGGCCAGCCTGCGGGTGCACAGCAGCCTCTGAGGGCAGTTTCTACCACAAAGACTGAGTTTGGTGTAGTCTGACAGGGAGACATTGCCTGAAATGGTCACCAAGTACTGTCTGGTGCAGGTTGTGATGGTCTGTGTCCAGTTATTAATTGATCTTCCAGGTCCTGGCTGACTTCCTCCCGTCCTTGCTGGCGCATGCAGCGCCTGCCACGGTAGTCAGGGAGCCCAAAGGAAAACTCAGAGCAGCCTAGGTGAACCAGAAATGACTCCCACATCCTGAATGCTCAGCTGTCCTCTCAGCCCCACATTCCCTGCAGGCATTAGAGCAGCTTAAGGAAGCATCCCAGTTAAAAGGCCCTGAGCGTTTCTGCCTGCTTTGCACAGGCATCGGGGTTGGGTGTTGCTCTTTAACTGATAAAACTGCATTTACCAAGTTTTACAGAGATGTTAAATACAAACTAAACTGTTGTGACATACCAAATAAACCCAATTATCCCTCGAGGCCGTGTAAGTGGTGGCTGGAGTTCAGCAAAGGCCTGGCTGGGGGCATTGCTCCATTACCTCTGGTTCAGGGAGTGCATTGTGAGCCCTGCGGAGCAGGAGGAGGGCTGGGAGCCTTCCCGCTTCACTGCACCCCTGCAATGGTGAGCCTGCTCCCAGCAATGCTTTGCAGGGGCACTGGGCTGTCTGGGAGCCTTCTTGCAGTCACGGCAAGGCAGGCAGCAGAGAGGTGGTGAGGAGAGCTCGGTGCAGAGCCACCTTGGCAGGACGATGGCCCCGAGACCCGGGACGTGAGCCCTCTGTGCCGCTCAGCTGCGGCCCCCCTGCCTCACTGGGGCCCCCTCTCCCTGTTCGTGCAGTGTCCAGGCCGTGCTGCTGGGGAGGAAGGCTCCTCAGGGATAGTGACAGCCCTGTGTCCACAGGCCTGGCCTTGGTGGGAAGGGAGACAGTTTGACCCTCGTCACTCGGGGGGAGATTTGCTGATGCCTTTAACTCCTCGAATGACCTCAGTTCTTGCCTTCTGCGTTAAACCCCTCTGCAGTTGCGTGATTTATGATGTCCCAGACTTCCCTTGACCGCCAGGGCCTGGGAGACTCACCCTGATGAGGGCAAGTCCTCTCCCAGGCTCCTGCCTTGTCCCTGTCAGGGAGTGGGAGCTGTTGTTGGGGTGAGCCAGACCCTCAGCTTTTTTGGGATGAGAGTGATCAAAAGAATCATCACTCTTTGTCATCAGGGCTCCCTGGTCATGGGGCTGGCAGAGCAATTGCCACGGCCTTGAGGCCACTGACACAATTTTTGGAGAAGCTGGGCTGCTCACTGCCTACGTGCTGTGCTCGTCATCCTTGGCTGCTGCGGGTGCTGCCCTCGGTGTTCCCGCCTGCTCCTTGCAGCATCCCAGCAAACCCCGGCGGGGCCTGGCCCCTGCAGAGCCCTGGCTGCCTGCCTCCTGCTGCAGGATGCTCCTGGAGCTTTGCTCTGCCCTCTTCCCAGGGTGGGCTGGATGTGCCGGGAAGCCTTGGAGCACAGTCACATCCCCTCCTGCTCATCCTGTGCCTGTCCATTTTCCCACAGGAATGTGGCCCTCCAGGCGTTTTTTTGGGGGGGAAATAAGATGTTAGGGCTGCAGGGGCTCCTGTTCCCCAGCATGCAGCTGGTCTGAGCCTGGGGACGTCCCTGTCCCCATTCACACCCTAAACCTGGCTGCTGCAGGGCTGTGCTGCCGACAGATTTTCTGTGTGACCTGCTCTCACCCTGCCCTGCCTCAGCCAGGAATATCGAGCGGTGAATGCAGCTGATTCCCAGCTGTGGAAAATGCCAGGGCCTGTGCAGATCCAGCACCACTTCCCTTCAAACCACCCTCAGGGACACTCAGAGGCCGATGGTGAGGCCGGTGTGAGGTCCATGGCTGAGGGAAGGAGTGGGCTGAGGCTCCTTCGAAGTGGAGTGGCACATGGGGTAGTGGAAGAGCACATTTCCCACCCAGGAAATGGAGCTCCAGAAGCATCCAGGTGCCCACCTGGGGTCCCCAAAGCAGATACTCATTCAGGAAGAGCAGCAATGCTGCCTCCATCAGCAAGGTCTGCTATTTCTCTGTGTGTCCAGCTCTGGCACGAGAGAGACAATAGTTACCATCTTCCTCCAGAGCCTAAAATGTGTCCAGTTAGGGCAGGAGAACTAAAATCATAGAAATCATGGAATGCTTTGGGTTGGAAGGGACCTTAAAGCTCATCTCATTCCAAACCCCTGCCATGGGCAGGGACACCTTCCACTATCCCAGGTTGCTTCAAGCCCTGTCCAGCCTGGCCTTGTACCCAGGGATGGGGCAGCCACAGCTCCTCTGAGCGACCTGTGCCAGGGCCTGCCCACCCTCACAGGGAAGAATATCTTCCCAATATCCCAGCTAACCCTGCCCTCTGGCAGTTGAAGCCATTCCTCCTTGTCCTGCCACTCCAGACCCTTGTAAATTGTCTCTGTCCATGTTTCTTGTTGGATTCTTGAGACACTGGAAGGTCACAATGAGGTCACCCTGGAGCTTCCCTTCTCCAGGCTGAACAATCCCAGCTCTCCCAGCCTTTCCTCCCAGCAGAGCTGCTCCATCCCTCTGCTCACCCTGGTGCCTCCTCTGGCCTGGCTGCAGCAGCTCCAGCTCCTCCCTGTGCTGGGCCCAGGGCTGGGGCAGCTCTGCAGGTGGGGCCTCACCTGAGCAGGGCAGAGGGGCTGAATCCCCCCTTTGCTGCTGCCCATGGGGGATCAGCCCAGGACATGGGGAGGTTTCTGGGATGGGACATGCCCAGCTCTCACCACCAGCACCCCCAAGTCCTTCTCCCAGGGCTGCTCCATCTGCTCATCCCCGGCCTGGATTGATCCCGGGTATTGCCCTGACCCAGGTGCAGCACCAGCACCTGGTGGTGTTAAACCTCCTGAGATTCCTGTGGGCCACTTCTGGAGCTTGTCCAGGTCCCTCTGGATGGTCCCATCCTTCAGGAATGTCACTGCACCCTCAGCCTGGTGTCACCTGCAGAGCTGCTGAGGGTGCCCTCGATCCCTCAGTGTCAGTGATGGAGATACTGAACAGCCCTGGGCCCAGGAGGCACCCCTGGGACACCGCTGGTCACTGATCGCCATGGGGACACTGAGCCATTGACCCTCTGCATGGGACCATCCAAGCAATTCCTTATCCCTCTACCAGTCCATCCATTGAATCCAGCTCTCTCCAATGCAGGGAGAAGGATGTTGGGTGGGACTGTGTCAAGGCTTTACAGAAATCCAGATAAATGACATCCATAGCCCTTCCCTTGTCCTCTGACGGAGTCACTCCATCACAGAAGGCCGCGGGACAAGTCAGGGGGAACTTTCACTTGCAGACAGCTCCGTGGGGAGAACAAAATAATGGCATGTTTGACCCCAAAGACTGCGATGCATCGTGGTGCTGGCGCTGTCCCGGAGGCTGGAGCCGTGAGCCAGCAGCCCCAGGAGGGAAGTGGCCTGGGAAAGGGGCTCCTCGGGGCCGTCTGGCACGGCCCGAGCGCACGGAGCCCGGCCAGCCCGGCACGCTTGGCAGGCGCCCTGAGAAACTGCCCCGGCTAACGAGCACAGCACCGCCCTAAAGCACTTTGGTGGTTCCTCTGAAGGTGGGAACCGACTCATTTGCCTCTGGAATTGCAAAGCCTTTCGCAATTCCCGATGCTAAAGGGTGCTGACCCTGCACTCACTGCGGCCCGGACAGGGAGGAGAAGCTGCCTGTGGTCCCAGTCTCCCAGGCTTTGAGGATGCTCGAAGCCAGGAAACCTCCTGGCCTGGTATCAACCCGGCTTGGGAAAACCGTGGGGCTTTGCTTGTCCCCCATCCCGCCCATGTTCTGCCACCCTTCCCCCCGCAATGACCACTCCAGGAGGCAGGTTTGGCTCCAGCAGGTTTTATCTCTAGAGGAGAAGAGCGGCGCCGCGGGCGGTGCAGGATCTGGGGTGAGGTGACGGACACGGCGCCCGCGGCCACACGGTGACGGTCGCAGCCAAGCGTCATGCAAGGGGAGAGGGGCTCGCCAGGACCCCCGTGCTCAGCCCTCCAGACCCCCACGGGGGATGGAGCTCCACCGGGGCTCAGGGGCAGCCCAAAGCCCCCGGGACCAGCTCCGACCCGCTCCAGGATGGCTCCGCATCCTCCTCGCTCCCCTCCCGCACGCGGGGCAGGCGAAGACAAGCAGCAGCAGTTGGCTCAGGCGGTCAAGCCGCTAAATAAGGACTCAAAATACCCCATCATTAAATAATAATAAACTATTAAGGGAAGATTAAGGGTCTGGGCTGTGCTGCTGGGCTCAAGCAACTCTTCTGCATCCGCACAGGGACCAGACCCTGCACCAGAGATTTGGGGCAGGATTGTGCCGTTCTGGGGGCCGGCACCCGGCTCTGCCTGCTGTAAGGGGTCGATGGCAAAGCTACAGGACTACTGAGAACAGGGGGGACACGGTGCTCCCCCAGCAGCTCGTGGGCACGGAGAGGACACGGCGGGGGCTACGGGCTGGGCTGGTGGGACTAGAAGCCCTTCTCGATGCTGAGGGTGCGGCGGGTGACGTGCTCCATCTGCCCCGAGATGTACTCGGTGAGGCTGATCTGGTAGTTGGCGAGCATCTTCAGCATCAGCCGCAGGTTCAGCCACCACTGCTCCTGGGGCAGCCTGTGCCTGTGCAGGAGGACATGGCTCTAGAGGGGACACCCTGCGAAGGGCCCCCCAGGAGCCAGTGAACGGCCAGGGCACGGGGACTTACTCAAAATCAGTGACTTTCTTGAGCTCTGTCACAGGGCTGAAGGCCACCACCTTCTTCCGCAGCCCGATCACGCAGGCAGTGTCTCCCGAGTTGGCAAACACGCGCCCTGGGAGGGGGACACTGCTGACCCTGGCCACCTTGCTGGGGCCTGAGCCTGGAGCAGCAGCCACCAGCCTTCCCCACGCCCCATGGGACCCCCAGCCCTCGGCTCACCCTTGCTGTAGACTCCCTGCAGCTTCTCCGACATCCACAGCACTGCCTTCACTCCCAGCTTGGTCCCATAGTTCCGGTCAAAGGGGGTTGGGGCTCCTCCCTGGGGAAAGAGAAACAGGGATGTCGGGTCTGCCCAGCTCTCAGGGCCAGCAGTGGCCTGTGTCACCCTGTCCCCTGTACCTGCTGGAGGTGGCCCAGGACATTGATCCTGCAGTCGAAGATGCCTTTGCCCTCGGAGGAGTAGAGGTTGTAGAGGAACTCAGTGGTGTAGTGCTCGTGGCACTTCTCGTTGCTGGGGGGCAGAGGGAAGGGCTTGGGGGCTGCTCCTTACTCTGGCATCCCCAGGGGGTCCCCCTTTGCTTCCCATAACACCTTTTTTATGTTCTTGTGTTCTTTCTGAGACCCAGAGCCCCAGCCTGTGTCCCCAGGAGGACCCTGGGGCCAGGGTGGGGATGGCAGTGGAGGCATCCAGTGTCCCCACGGCCATGTGTGCACCCACTGTGCCAAACCTCAGAGTGCCAGGGGCCCTCTCCGGCCATCGGAAGGGCTCAGCTCCAGCCTCGCTCCCCGCCACAGGGCTGGGGTTTGCAGTGACTGTCCCCAAGGGCCTCCCAACTCACCGCAGCACCAGCCCTCTCTGGATATCCGTCTTCATTTTGTCGGTCAAGTGCTCCACGTTGGCCTGCAAGATGAACACCGCGATGCCGGCAGCCATCCTGCGGCCCTCGGCCCCGACATCAATCCAGCGTCTTCACGGCGTGGCCGTGCTCCTCCAGCTCCTGCCCTTCTCTGGAGCCCTCCCTTCCCCAGTTTTCCTTCTTATTTTAACCAGAAAGACACTGCTGCCCCACTCACCTTCAAGTCATGGATAGTGAAGGGGTCTTCATAGACGTAGGCAGCGTCGGCGCCCACGGCGATGCCGGTGACCGTGGACAGGTACCCGCAGTAGCCGCCCATGGTCTCCACGATGAACACGCGGCGCTTGGTGCCCGAGGCCGACTGCTTGATGCGGTCGCAGCTCTGTGCCCCGAGAAGCGGGGGTCACGCCAGGGAACCCCACCTTTGCTTCCCCAGGGCGACGGCAGCCGGCGGAGCAGGGCGGCCCCGCGAGCCGGCCCCTCGCACGTCCCTCACCTCCATGGCGGCGTTGACGGCCGTGTCGGAGCCCAGGCTGAAGTCGGTGCCGGGCACGTTGTTGCTGATGGTGGCGGGGATGACGCACATGACGATGCAGAGCTCCTCGTACTGCCCGCGCGCCTCCACCAGCTGCAGCACCCCCTCGTACGCCTGCAGCCAGCCCAGGCGTCGGCAGCGCATCCCCAGAGGATTCCCTCGGGATGCCCGCAGCCCGTCCCAGCCCCCACTGAACCCCACCGCACCTCAAAGCCCCCGATGACGAGCAGCCCCTGGATGTTGAATTTGCGCACGTTCTCCACGATCTTTTCCATGCAGGTCTTGGGCAGCGTCCTGCGGTGGGGAGGAGGGGACAGATGGTGGGGTGAGGATGGTGGGGATAGCGCTCCCCACACCCCCCTGCCCTGGGGCTGCACTCACCGCTTGGTGCCCAGCATGGAGCCGCCGCGGCCCAGCCACCCCGCCACGTCGTGCCAGCCCACCTCGCGCACCTGCGGGCAGCGGTGCCGGGTTAGGGGAGGGAGGACCCCCCCAGCAAGCTTGATCCTCCAAGCCCTACCCAATCCCCCAGGACAGCCCAGGCTTGCCATCCCCCTTACCTGCCCCTTGGCCAGGCCCTCGAAGCCGTCGCTCACCACGTAGATGGTGTGTCCCTGGCAGATGCCGATGCGCACGGCCGAGCGCACCGCGGCGTTCATGCCGGCGGCCGGCGCTCCCACGTTCAGGATGGCTATGCTGAAGGGGCTCTGTGGGGACACAGACGGGGACAGCGCATCCCTGCATGTCCCTGAGGCAGGGATGGTGTCCCTTGCTGCTCCCCATCACCTCTCACCTTCTCCTGAGCCGGCTTCTGGTGCGCCAGCAGCTTGTAGATGTTCCAGTTGTTCTCAAAGCTCCTGCAAGGACACGGCAATGTGTCTGCAAGGCATGTCTGAGAGAAGGGGGAGTCTCCCCAGTGCTCCTGGGGTGTGGTTGGGGATGCTTTCTGGCTGCTGGACCCAACGGTTTCCCCACAAGGAGAAACCCCCATCCACCAGGAATGTCTGTCCCAACCCTGGTCCCTGCTCCTCACCTCCCACGGAGCTGGATGGCCTCCTCAAACCTCTTCTCATCCATGGCCTTCTGCACATCTTTTGTCTTGGGCCGGAGAAAGATGCAGCACCATGACACCCATGCTTGTGGGGAGAGAAGCGGCACCCCCGCCCGAATCCCCCGGTACTCACCACCTGGACACACTCCATGAGCGGCAGCCGCACCGACTGGTTCCCGGAGAGGCTGACCACGCAGGCCGGGGTGTCCGGCGTGGCCTCCAGCAGTGCCATCACCGCCTCCATCCCCATCTTGCTGCTCTGCAGAGGGACAGAGGCACCCGTGACACTGGGGCCAGCCGTGCCAGCCAGGTGGATGCTCCAGGATGCTCCCACGGGCTTGGAAGCTCACACAGCTGTTGATTCACAGCTGGAGAGCTGAGGGTTTTACTCAAAAATCCATGAAATTGGCAGTAAATGAGGAGAAATGAGCACATGGCTCTGCCTGGAACAGTAGGGCCAAGCCCATCCAAGCCTCATCCTGTTGCCTGAAAAGGTTGCCCAAAAACTGAGGCCAGTCAGGAGTAAGGGAATAAAGGTGGATATTTATTCGAAAGGCCTTCAAAGGTACATTTAGGGCAGACAAAGCCCCCCAGGGGCATCACCCAAAATGGACGACGATTCACGAGTTCTCCACACCTTTATAGGTTTGGTCCATTTGCACATCAGCATCAACTCACCAATTAAAACTCTCCAATTTCCCCC
>VZRZ01000811.1:311-22403 GCA_013398175.1 Climacteris rufus | reverse complement strand
CCCCCGCCATCCCATCCTGCGGGAGCTGCACCCCAGGGTCCTGAGGGAAGCGAGCGGTGGAGCTGCCCAGCCACTCTCCGGGATATTTGGAAGGTCCTGGCAGTCAGGTCAAGTCCCAGGTGACCGGGAAAAGGAAGTCATTGTCCTCAGCTTTATAAAGGGTGGAAAGGAGGAGCCTGGAACTACCGCCCTGACAGCCTCCCCTCTATGCCTGGGAAGATCATGGGACAGACGCTCCTGGAAGCTCTCCTGAGGCAGAAGAACAGGAGATGATTGGGGACAGCCAGCACGGCTTCACCAAGGGCAAGTCCATCCTGACCAAGCCCGTGGCCTTCTGTGATGGAGTGACTCCGTCAGAGGACAAGGAAAGGGCTATGGATGTCATTTATCTGGATTTCTGTAAAGCCTTGACACAGTCCCACCCAACATCCTTCTCCCTGCATTGGAGAGAGCTGGATTCAATGGATGGACTGGTAGAGGGATAAGGAATTGCTTGTGTGGTCCCATGCAGAGGGTCAATGGCTCAGTGTCCCCATGGCCATCAGTGACCAGCGGTGTCCCAGGGGTGCCTCCTGGGCCCAGGGCTGTTCAGTATCTCCATCACTGGCACTGAGGGATCGAGGGCACCCTCAGCAGCTCTGCAGGTGACACCAGGCTGAGGGTGCAGTGACACTCCTGAAGGATGGGACCATCCAGAGGGACCTGGACAAGCTCCAGAAGTGGCCCACGGGAATCTCAGGAGGTTTAACACCACCAGGTGCTGGTGCTGCACATGGGTCAGGGCAATACCCGGGATCAATCCAGGCTGGGGATGAGCAGATGGAGCAGCCCTGGGAGAAGGACTTGGGGGTGCTGGTGGTGAGAGCTGGGCATGTCCCATCCCAGAAACCTCCCCATGCCCTGGGCTGATCCCCCGTGAGCAGAAGGAAGGGGGGATTCTGCCATCTGCCCACTCAGGTGAGACCCTGTTATGCTCTGCTGGAATATGAATTGTGGTCAGAAGGTCAGGTTCAAATATTCCCGAAAATGAGATTAAAATGTAAACGAAGTTCAATGTTGATACCAAAATATCGATAATAAAATAACAGTAAACGAGAGACAATGAAAGAGAAAGAAAGGAAGAAATAGGAAGAGGAGGGGGAAAGGAAGAGTGGCAGGGACAGATTAAGTAGACATATATCAACTCTCCATGGGTCCCAACGATGTCCTGTTGATCCTCTCCATCCTCTCCACCTGGTCTTCATGGTGTTGAGGGTTGCTCACTGAAGGGCAGGGAATTCAATGGAGGAATGGACGTTTGGGCCAGGTGGGAACACACCCAGGTGCCTCCCCTGGGGAGGGCAAGTGTGACACAGGCCCTTGCAAGCCATTCCCCCTGTCCTGGCACTCCATCCCTTGTAAATTGTCTCTCTCCATGTTTCTTGTCGGCTCCTTCAGGCACTGCAAGGCCACAATGAGATCACCCTGACGCACTCTTCTCCCCCAGCCCAGACCCCAGAATGGTGTCAATTTGTCTCAAATCACCGTGCAGCCCAGGGCCTCAGCCCAGAGGGGCCCATGCAAGCTGGTAGTGGTCTTCTGGTGTAGTTTTGTTATACAGTTTTTGCTATAATCCTTCATAAAAACTGTTTAACCCACATAACCCGTCAGTCTCTTACAGGTCCCCATCCAGGTATCCCCCTGGTCTCCCAGATCCCCAGGGGAGCGGGACGGGGCCCTGCCCAGCCAAGAGATGGGGAAACTGAGTCAGGCGCTGGCTCCTCGCCCAATTCCATCTGTGCCGAGGGGAGCTTGGAGCCTCATCCTGCATCCTCAGGCGCCGCGGGGCCCGGCACATCCGGCAGGGAAGGGGTGCGGGTGGCTCGGCTTGAGGAAATGGGCGAGACCTGGCCGGAGTCCCGCTCTCCTCCTCCCGCAGCCCCACCTCCCCGGCCCGCTTAACATCCCCTGGGCCACCGCGGGGCCAGCAGCGCGTCCCCTGCCCTGTGCCCGGGCTGAGCTCCGTGCCGGGCCACCGCGGGGCCAGCAGCGCGTCCCCTGCCCTGTGCCCGGGCTGAGCTCCGTGCCGGGCCACCGCGGGGCCAGCAGCGCGTCCCCTGCCCTGTGCCCGGGCTGAGCTCCGTGCCGGGCCACCGCGGGGCCAGCAGCGCGTCCCCTGCCCTGTGCCCGGGCTGAGCTCCGTGCCGGGCCACCGCGGGGCCAGCAGCGCGTCCCCTGCCCGGTGCCGTCCCCGCGATGCTGCGGCTGCTGCTGCTCTGCGGGGCCCTGGGCTGCGGGGCGGAGCAGGCGGGTAAGGCAGGGACACGGCGGGGACTTCGGGGGGGGCCTGGGGGCACACGGGGCTCAGGGGCGGTGGGTGATGTCCCACGTCTCCCGCAGCCCCGCTCGCCTTCACCATGGTGCAGATCACCCGCGTCTACAGGGGCAATTCCATGTTCCGGGGCAACGCCAGCCTGAACGGGCAGCTCAGCCACCTCCTGGAAGAGCTTAATGTCACCCAGGTGCTCCCGCTGGAGCCTCCGGACGCCTGGGCCCGGCGGCAGGAGGAGGTGATCGCCTACCTGAGGACCTTCAGGCAGCTGGTGCAGCTCTTCAACAAGGAGAGACCCATCGACTGTGAGTGGTACCGGGGGCACCGGGCGGGTCCCTCTGGGGAAGGGGAGACCCCCGGCGCTGCCAGGGTACGGGGGACTCTCCAGGGACAGACGGGAGGGGATGGGGCCACGGCCATGTGCAAAACCTCTCTGTGGGCAAAGGCAGCCCCTGTGGGCAGCCGGGAATTTCTTACCCGGAGCACACCCTGGGAAGGGGATGGTGTTCAACCTGTTGCTGCTCCTCAGGAGAAGGGCTGGGGGCTGCAGCCTGTGGGGATGGCGAGGTGTAGGAACCCTGTGTGCTCCCTGCCTGTACTCTGCCTGCATCCCACCTGTATCGCCCTTGCTCCCTGCCTGCATCCTGCCTGATTTCTGGCTGCCCCTCGCCTGCTCCCTGGCTGCATCCTGCAGCTTGTGGGAGTTGTGGATGCTGCTGGTGACAGTTTCGTGCTCCTGCCTGCTCTGCTGTGCAAGCCTGGTCACCTGTGCTGCTGCTGGCCGGGGGGGCTTTCCTTTCCTTTCCTTTCCTTTCCTTTCCTTTCCTTTCCTTTCCTTTCCTTTCCTTTCCTTTCCTTTCCTTTCCTTTCCTTTCCTTTCCTTTCCTTTCCTTTCCTTTCCTTTCCTTTCCTTTCCTTTCCTTTCCTTTCCTTTCCTTTCCTTTCCTTTCCTTTCCTTTCCTTTCCTTTCCTTTCCTTTCCTTTCCTTTCCTTTCCTTTCCTTTCCTTTCCTTTCCTTTCCTTTCCTTTCCTTTCCTTTCCTTTCCTTTCCTTTCCTTTCCTTTCCTTTCCTTTCCTTTCCTTTCCTTTCCTTTCCTTTCCTTTCCTTTCCTTTCCTTTCCTTTCCTTTCCTTTCCTTTCCTTTCCTTTCCTTTCCTTTCCTTTCCTTTCCTTTCCTTTCCTTTCCTTTCCTTTCCTTTCCTTTCCTTTCCTTTCCTTTCCTTTCCTTTCCTTTCCTTTCCTTTCCTTTCCTTTCCTTTCCTTTCCTTTCCTTTCCTTTCCTTTCCTTTCCTTTCCTTTCCTTTCCTTTCCTTTCCTTTCCTNACCAGTTTTTCCTCAGCCCCACATTCCTGTACCCTTGGGGACCCCGGTGTCACCGCGGGGTCTCTGTCACGATCCTCCCCACTCCCGGTGTCCCTGTGCTCCGTCAGCGAGAGCCGTGGGCAGCTCTATGCCCAAACCCTCCCTCACTGTCCCACTGGAGCTGTGCCGTGTGGGGATGAGGGACGGACAACGATCCTGGCCGCTGGAAAAGACACTGCTGCAGCCAAAGCGAGGGGAAGCAGAGCTGTGGGTGGGTTGGCTGTCTTGAGGCTGGGGCCGTGCAAACTCCGTGCCCAGTTTGCTGCTGGTGAGGGCCACGGGGTGCTGAGGGTGGGAGCGTGGTGACCCCGTCCCTCCCTCTGTCCCCGCAGTCACCCAGCACCTGTGCTGCCACCTCGGCTGCCGCCTCTTCCCCAACGGCACAGCTCAGAGCTTCTACGAGGTGACCCTCAACAGGACGGCGTTCCTGAGCTTCCACGTCCCCAGCGCCACCTGGGAGCGCCGCTGGCCCGGAGAGCTCCCGGTGGCCGCCTTTGCCGAGGCGCAGCTGATGAAATACCCCACGACCACGCAGGACCTGCAGTATTTCCTCAACACCACCTGTGTCAGCATCCTGCAGGCTCAGAGCGCCAGCACAGGTCCATGGTGGGGCCGGGGCCGGGGCCGGGGACACGGTGGGGTGGCCCTGCCATCACCTCTGTCCCTCTCGCCTCTTGCAGGACAAGTCAGCGGCCGATCGCGCGCTCCGCTGGTGCTGGGGCTGATCCTGGGGAGCCTCGCCCTGCTGGGCATGGCCCTGGGGATCTTCCTGTGCACGGGAGGGAGCTGCTAGCAGAGCCCACAGCTGTCCCATGTCACCGCATGGACGCAGGGGACGGACCCATCGTCTCCCCGTGGAGCCAGGGGATGGATCCATCATCTTTCCAAGGATTCAGCATCTCTCTGTGGATCTGTCATTACCCTGGGGAGGCAGGGCCTGGATCCATCATCCCTGCACGGAGGCAGGGACTGAGCCCATCCCTCACGAGGGATGCACGTCCCCACTGCCACAGGCTTTGCTCCCAAAGGACACCGGTGGCTCCCCAGTGCTGTCCCAGCTGGACTGATGCCTCCAGAAGCTCCTGGTGCTGTGGACAGTCCCCACACGGAGCAATGCACTGAGACTCCACACAGAAACACACTGGGCATGGATGGAAAAATGGGGAAGAGGGGCGTGGGGGGGAAAGCAGCAGGTGAAATAGCTGAGGAATGGTTAAAAGGATGGTGTTAAACCCTCATTTATCCCTGTTCCAGTGGGGATGGGGGGAGGATGTCACACCTTGTGTAATAAAACCACCCATCAGCTCCCACAACTCCTTTGGTTGCTCTCATTCGCCGCTGCAGCACAGATGTGGGGCTGTGAATCCATCACAGACCATGGCTGCCAGTGCTGGGTGGGATCGTTGGCATTGCCAGCCCGTGTGCCAGGCCTTGGGTTGTGCATTAAATTTTCCAGGGCTCTGGAAAGATGCTGGTGGTGTTTGCTGGAGGGGTTTGCACGTCCTGAGCTAATTTCAACCTTCTCCCAGCCTTGGTTTGACTCAGGTAATTTTCCCAATGTTTTTCATTTCCTTGCTCGGTGTGAGAGGACAAGGTCAAGCACACACAGCTGTGGGGGAACCGTTTTCCTTTCCCACAACCCAAATCTGAGGTGAAAAACCCTCTTAGACTGTTTAGACTTTGGTTATATTGATGGGAAACTCCTTTTGCCCAAAGGAAGATTTTGAACTCTCCTGTTCATCTGTGTCACTCCGGGGGCAGGAAGGGTTGGGGATGAGCCAGGAGCTGGCTGAGGACAGGACAGGAGAGAGGCTTTCCTGGATCAGCTTCCAGCTCTTTCCTTTCTAAACACCCTGTGAGCAAGAAAGGGTGGGATGAGGGAAGACGGGAACAGAGATGCGGGACAGAAGGGATGGGAAGATGACCTTGGGGGTTGTCCTCACGGAGGGATGCAGGAGGAGATCTCCAAAGCCCACAG
The DNA here is from genome assembly GCA_013398175.1 of Climacteris rufus. NCBI lineage: Eukaryota > Metazoa > Chordata > Aves > Passeriformes > Climacteridae > Climacteris > Climacteris rufus. The sequence continues at coordinate 16,752 of VZRZ01000811.1, read as the reverse complement.
CTCATCACCCTGGCCCCCGGCCACCCCCGGGCTCCCGGGGCAGGGGCCGGGTGCTCCCCACCCTTGGCGGGCTCCGCGAAGCCGGAGAATCCAAAACAACAGGGCTGAGGCGTGTGGACGTCATCGGAGCAGCGCCCTTGGCAGGAGCTGTGCTGTGGGCCGGGGCTCCGTGTCCCTGCCGCCGGCATCCGGGGACACCAGGGCAATGCCAAAGGCCACACGTGGTGGGTCTCCTCCCCACGACGGGAAAGAAAGAATCCCCTCCAGCAGGGAGGGAGCGCTGCATTCCCAGCTCTGCTTTGGGTTTCGCACTTGGGGCGTCTCTGCTACCTGCAGTCGTTGCACTGTGGTCCCCAAGACCCAGAGAGATTCCCATTCCCAGTCCCCCCTCCCGGGGCGGCAGTTCCGTGCTCTGGCTGGGATGGCCGAGCGTGGATCCTGTGGGATCCCCACGGCTGTGACGGAGCCAGACAGGGGCTGGCAGTGGGGATGGCACCCAGGACAGACCCAGGCTGCAGACACTGGACAGCAGGGCTTGTTTTGCTTTTTGCTTCTGAAATGCATCACCCTTTGGACAGATGAGGGAGTCTCTCTTCTCCGCTTCAAGCAGCCCTGGAGAAGCCTTTTTCCTGCCCCCGGCCCCCGTGTGTCAGAGAATGCTCCAGAACAGAGCCCACTCCCTGCTGCTGTCGAGTTTATGAGGGGCTGGGGCATCTCCCAGAAGTGCAGGACCCCAGGGAACAGCCTCATCTCGATCCGTGTCCATGGGCAACGCGCCCAAACCCGGCACCTCCATCCCAAGGCACCTCCCTGGCGGTGACCAGCACACATCCCACAGGGACACGGTGGCCAACAGCAGGGGGGTTATGGTGGCAGCAGCATCCACCTCCAGCACATCACAGCCCCAGCATTTCTCTTCCTCATCCCAAACCCCACAATTTGTATCCCCAAAACTTCTCTTCCTCACCCCAAAACCCCCAGGTGCCTCATGGCGGGGCCACCAAGGCCCTGCTGGGTGTGGCACACCGGGGACACGTGGCCTGGCCATCCCCGAACTGGGAGCTGTGCTCCCGTTCTGCCACTGCTCCAACACGGACCAGCTTCCCAGCAGCCAGCAGCCACAGGAATGGCTCATCCTCTCCCAAAATTTGGCCGTTCTTCCGCCCTGGATCACAGCTTGGGGCGGGCGCCAACGCGTCACCGCGTATCCCGGCAGCAACGGGTGGTTTTAATTTGCTCCTTGAGGGGTTTTTGGGTTCTGAGGAGGGTGAACAAACCCACACACAAACCTCTGGCACCTCTGGCAGCTTCAAACAGCTCCCAAAGTGAACCATCCTGGGTATCCGCAGGGATCTGCGGGCAAGGCTTTGTTTCCCAGGCATGGCTCCCATCAGCCCGCCCCGCTATCGCTGCCTTGGATAAGGGCTCAGATAAGGTGCCCAAGCCTTGATCTTTGCTCCAGTGAGGCAGTGCCCATATGCCAGGAACCAGCTCTTCCTTCAGCCCCATCCCATGGGAACTCGGATGGGGCGGGCAGGCCAGCCCCTGTTCCCTGTTCCCAGCTCCCTCCGCAAGGCCGGCACCTCCACCCATGTCCTTCGGGAGCCTCTGTGCCCCAGGACAAAGGGCTGGATGGCTCCAGCAGCTGCCCAAAACCAGCGATGGCTCCTGTGCCTGCTGGGGTGGGAGAGGGAAAAAAGGTGGGGCTGATGGGCTCCATCTGGAAGGAAGTGGGATTATCCCTGTAAACACCTCTTGCGCACTCGGAGCCTGCGTTGGTGTCATTGTGGCTTCTCAGGACTAAACAAATTCCAAATTCCCAGAGGTCACAGTGTCACAGCCCCAGATGTTTTCATTCCTGGCTTTGGGACACCCTTGTTTAACGCTGGGGACTGCACTGGGGTGAGGAAATCCCTTTTTTTTGGGATGGAGGCTGGGATCTGTTTCTTAGGAGCCTCCTGCTCCCACATGGAAGTGAGCAGCTCCCTGGAAAAACCTCCCAGCATGGGAAAGAGCTGTGCTGGCCGGGCCCTCCTCACAGGGTGGTGGGTGCCCAGTGCTGCCCTCTTCCCTTCCTGCTCACCTCAGGTCAGCTGAAGGAAACAGGAGGAGAATGCTGGCTGCAGGCCAGGATCAGGGATACGTGGCAGCTGGGATGAAGGCAGCGGGATACCACCCATCCCACACCTCTGCCCTCTCCCTGGGGACCGCCCCAGGGCAAGCCACGGTGCTCCACGAGCTCCTGCAATGCAGGGGCAGGGGAGCAGGGATGGGGATTGCTAGCTGGGAATCACAGTAAGGATTCCAGTGAGGAATCGTTGCTTCACCTTCCCTTCCCAGCTGGAGGCTCCTACTCCAAACCCACGTGTGCTCAGAGCAGCCTCTCCTGGCACCAGCTCCTTCCTCCGCTGCCCGGCCCCAGAGCAGAAAGGTTCAGATAAGAGACACAAAAATAACAAGATTTTTCTTTGGAAAAACCCAAGCTTGCTTGTGCTGCGCTTCCAGAGAAGTTTCACTGGAGAAGTGGCTGTTTGGGAACACTTTCCACCCTTCCCAGAGCTGGGAGCAGCTCTCAGTGTGGCTGAAGCCATTGGGAGCGACCCCCCACCCCCCAGAACCCCCGTACCAAGGGCTGAAGCTCTCTGGAGCAGCCCCAAGACTTCAACATCCAGTCTGGGACGGGGAATGTGGCTCAGGCACAGCTAGCCCAGGCTGTGGAGGGAGAGAAGACACGGACAAGGCTGCAGGGCATGATGGAAACGTGGATCTGAGCCCTGTGTTCCCTCCCATCATCAACCTGCTACGGAATCCTCATCCCATCTGCTCCTTCCCTTCCCCTGGGATGGGAGGGATTCATCCAAAGGGCAGGAACACAGCGCTGATGGAGGTGATGACATCTAAAAGCCAGCCTGTGGTGAGGCCCTGAAGGAACACACACAGCTCCTGGAGGTGTTGAAAACCATTCCCTTCAGGAATAAACCAGGACCCCATTTCAGCCAGGCCTTCCCAAAGCAGAATGGACTTCTGCAAGTGCATTCCAAGGACAGGTGTTTTCCTAGAAGAACTGAACAACATGCCTACATCTGAACCCCCACCATCCTCAACTTCACAAGGATTTAGGCTAAAAGAGGACCAGGACATTCGGGTTTGTTTGTTCCGGTTTGGGAACAGCATTGCTTAGAAAGAGCTGGAAATTCAAGCTGTGTGGTACAGAGTTCCCAGCCTGGCAGTTCACAGTCAGGATCCTTGTTTGGTCCCAGACCAAGATGTGAACACCTACACCTCCTGGGAAACATTTGTATAGATAAAGAAGTCCCTGTGCCATGACTTGCTCCCATCAGCTCCATGTCACTGGAATAGGGGACAAAGGATGTCACGGACACAGAGCAGCCTCCGCATCCTCCTCTCCTTGGTGGGCAAATAGTTCTCCACGATCCCAGAAAAAGCACAACATCCCTCAGGCAAGTGGGCCAGAACCAAAAGCAGTGGGAATGTTTGAGCAAGAACTATTGTTGCTGCTGGGAGAAGGCGTGGAAGCCCTGGAAGCTTTGTCTGGAGGTGGGAAAGGTGTTGGACGTTGGCTCCAAGCACAGCCCACAGCAGGGGGGAAAGGGTGGAAGGAAGCAGGGATGGTTGGGGGCTTTTTTTCCTGTTTTTCTCCTCGCTGCTGTGCAAGGCTCTGCAGCCATTGTTGCATTCTCTGAGGAGTCCAGCCCCTCAATGCAAGAAAAACAAACCACAGGAAGGAAAGGAATTAGCAGGGAAAGGAAAAGCAGCAGCGGGAACAAGGACTCAGGCCCAAAATAAACCCACTGGCTGCTGCTGGGGGTGCAGGTAGGAGAGGTTACACCCTCCCCTCAGGGAGAAATTGGGACTTTGGGGTGAAATCCCAGCTTTTTGGGTTTATTGCTACAGGTGAGCAGGGTTGCACAGGGCTAGAGTAACAGGAAACAGCCCCATGCACAGGGATATGGGAAAGAATGTCTCTGAAATCTGTGGTTTCCTAGACATTTACACTTAGAGGAAGCAGAGGCAGAGCTGCCTTCAGCAGCTGGAAAAGACTGGACAGCGTGGGCAGAGGGAGCAGCCTCAGCTGGGATGACCACCTTATCTTTATGGATTTTGAGGAGAAGCATTGAGACCGAGGGTTTGGCACCCCAGGTTTGTCTGAGCTGTTCCCCAAGCCCCACTGTGCCCTGCCAAGGCAAGTGTACTCAGGATCCAACAGGAAAGCTTCCCGGGGCTGCTGCTTCCGCTGCGTCAGCTCCCGCTGCAGCGGGAGGGCTGGGTGGGACAGGCTGGACCCAGGGCAGCACAGACACAGGAGCTGTGCCCACCTCCAGCTGCTTCCAGCTCCCAGGGAAGGAAAACTGGGAATAAACTGAAAACAAAACCACCTCGAGGCTCCAGCTGCAGCTCCCCAGCAAATCCTTCCCTGAAGGCAAAGCAGAGCCCATCCGCTCCCCAAACAGGGAGCCACTGGAAGGATCCCACTTTCCAGCCCCAGGAGCTCTGAGGGGGCTGGAGCCAGGTGGGGTTGGGCTCTTCTCCCAGGGAACAAGCGACAGGACAAGAGGAAACAGCCTCAAGTTGCTCCAGGGGAGGTTCAGGTTGGATGAGGGAAAATTCCTGCTCTAAAGGGTCAGGCACTGCCCCAGCTGCCCGGGGCAGTGGTAGAGTCCCCATCCCTGGAGGGATTCAGAAGCTGTGTGGATGTGGCACTTGGGGACAACACTGGTCAGTGGTGGCCTTGGCACTGCTGGGGGAACAGCTGGACTTGACCTCAGAGGGCTCTTCCAACCTTAGTGATTCCACAATTTCTGTTGCTGCCTGGCCCAGGGGAGCCCAGGTCTGTCCCAGAAACACATCACCAGGGAGGTTTTGCCATTCCAACTCCAACAAACACTTTATTCCCATCAGCCTCACCCGTCCTCACGGAGGACAGAGCGCAGGAGGGGAGGGAGCTTTTCCAGACTGGTTACATGTGGGGACAAGGAGGGACAACCAAGGCCATGAGGAGCCATTCCCAAATCCCACCACGACTGAGGAGCCTTTGCTAAGCTGGTGCAACTTCAAATTTCAAACCCAACACTGGCTTTTGTGACTTGGTAGTTAAGAGAGCCCACAGAGGCCTTGAGAGACACTTTTCCCTCTTTTCCCAACCATTTGTGGGGCCTAACACAGCCCAGTGCCCTCCCAACAGCACCAGTATTCCTGCCCCAAAACCTCTGAACCAACACCACACTCCAGACTCAGAGGGGAAGGGGAGGAAGGGCTGGGATTAAAAATACCACCCCAAATCAACAGGAATTTGGAAGAGACTGACATGAAGGACATAAAAAGCAGGAGCAGCTATGAAAATATGTTGAGATGGCCAAGAAAAGTCACATCAAAATATATTTAAAAACCAGAAATTCCAATCTGTGTGGAATTTAAAACTCCTTTCCCCACCTGTTTTCCTGCTCAAGGAATCTCTGTTGTTCCAGGACGTGGAACATGATAGGCAGCACCAGTTATGTCCTGAAAAAGTATTTCCCCCAACTCTGAGCACTTCCATCATTTACAAATCAAATAGGAGCTAAACCCTCAAGCACTTCAACCTCAACCATTGCCCCCCTCCCTCTTTCCCGTTCTACAGTGGGCAGGAGAAAAGACCGCAAACAAATCTGACTTTGCATTTCCAGGGAAGTCCAACTTGTCCACACATCAATATCCCTGCAGCCCGTTGTACACCTTCTGCACTGATCCCTGCTTCAACAGCTGCTTGAGACCTGCAAGGGAAAGCAGAGTGTGACTGCACAGAGCACCACAAAGGCTTTTCCAGATGACTTTTCCAACCCATCTTCCCCATTCCCGAAATCCCGTTCGTGAAACATTCCAAGGAACTGGCAGTTCAAGGATCTGGCAGTGTCAAGTTCTTACCAAACAGGCTAAAAGAGTGAGTCAGCCCTTAAATCCACAAAAGCTCATCTCCTGGGGTCGGCACGGCAGGCAAGGGCTGGCAGGTCTCCACTGCTGCTTAAAGGGCAAGTCCACACGGAGCAGAGGAAGCAGAGTGGCAAGGATGGATGTGTCACTGTTTTTCCAGAGATTGGAGAGGGAGTCCCCTCTGATTAACTCAGCCTGGTCGATCACTGCCCTGGGGCTCCTCAGGCCACGGCTCAGAGCAGCCTCAAAACCCTCTGAGCCCACAGCAGAGGAAAACTCCCAACAGTGTGGGTAACTTTCAAACAACCTTCACTAAAAGAAGGACATGAAGTGTGTCCAGGGACAGGAACAGAGCTGAGGAAGGGGCTGGAGCACCAGGAACAGCTGAGGGAGCTGGGGGGGCTCAGCCTGGAGCAAAGGAGGCTCAGGAGGGACCCCCTGGCTCTGCACAACTCCTGCCAGGAGGGGCAGCCAGGGGGGTCGGGCTCTGCTCCCAGGGAACAGGGACAGGAGGAGAGGGAACGGCCTCAAGTTGCTCCAGGGGAGGTTTAGAGGTTTAGAACCAACCAATTTCCTTGTACAGAAGAAAGTTCCAACCTTTCAGGCATGCAAAGCCTTCAGGAAATCCTGCTAAAAGACATTCTGTCTCCCTGCAACCCTTGTCCTGCTTGTCTACTCTGAAATCTTTTTGGCTACACATTCTACTGTCCTTGAAAACCAGGGATTTGATGCACAAGGGTCACAGTAGCTCTGTTAAAATACTGGAAAAACTGTCGTGGAAGTAGTAACTGGAAGCAGGATATCACTCTGCCAGGCAAGAACTTCTCATGCTCCTTGCCTGATGGCCAGAGATTCCTGAGCTCTTTTCAGGAACAGCAGGACAATGCGAACCCCTATCCAGGAGCTGCTCATTATTAGGAACAGGTCATTCTCCAAGGCAAATTCACTTCCTCTGCACATCCAAAGGATGCTCCAAGTCACTTCCCAGCCAGTGGGTGGGAGGATGTGGCTCCTGGGTGTGTGGTTCTTAGAAGGGAAGGCTGTAGCTGGAGAAAGGTGTGCTCAAGAAACCCTGACAAAAGTGGGATTAGCATCATCCCACACTTCATTTTCTGGCAGCTCCCACACCTCTGGCAGCTGCCTCCTGGCCTGAAGGATACCCTCAGTAGTGCACAAGATATTTCAACATGTATCCAAGCTTTAATTAGGAATTCCAACCAGGAATCCTGACATTTGGTGCCACTGCACTTTAGGCACTTCTTACTGGAGCCGGAAGTCAATTTTTCCTTTGAAATGTTGCTGATAGCAACAAGAAGTGACAGGTTACAACACAGAAGGAGAGTCAGCTCTGATCAACAGGCCATCAATTCCCACTGGCAGGAAAGAAGGGATATTATTTCTGTGACTCCAAAGCTCAGGGTGGTGCTCCCAGAGCCACAGTATCTTCTGACAGTCCCAGGAGCTGGACATGTGGCCAGGAGATAAGAAATGAGGACCACTGCCAACAATAAGGAAAAAAGGCATGTTTTGAATTCTGAAGCCTACAGTTTTCCTTTGAATGTGTACATTGAACTACTGCCACACACAGGGATAGACCTATTCCCTCATAAATCTCCTGAAATCACAGGATGTTTGGAGACACCCAAGGCAGAAGGGCATCTGACTGCCCATCCAGTCACCTTTCCCTGGGAAATGTGGAATTGCTTTAGGAGGGAGAGAAACACCCAAAGCCCTGTGCCTGAACACACCCACACCAGTACCATCATCTCTCTGTTCCCGGATATCCGCAGAGGTGTGTGAGCAATTTTGTCAAACACATGGAGGCTTCTGTCACTGCTCCTTGCCCAGTGTCCTCTCAACTGCCAAGAGCAACAGCTGGAGTAACCTCACATCTGCTTCAGAGGTGCTGTTGTCTGATGAAGCCTCTGGAGGGGCAGCACAGCCTGGACTGAGACTTCACAGTGACGTGGTCAGCGTGCCCTGCACAACACTCTTGGAACAAGAGGGAAAGCACAGGGATAAGACCACAAACGTGAATCACTCTGAGCCCAGCCCAGAGGCACAGACCTCCCAGCCCAAACAGCTGCAGGAACAGCCATGGGACATCTGGAGCTGCAGCCACCAACTGGACTGCACCTGGCACAGTGTGGCCAAGGCAGCAGCGAGTGCCAAGGGTAGAGAAAAACCCACCCAGGGCTTGGCTTCGCTCTACAAACTTGAGGAGTCCAGGAAATCCACTAAAAGAGCACCTCCAAAAGAAGCCCTGGAAGAAGTTCTGGGGATGGGGATTTCCTGAAGAGCTGCACTGGTACATGCCAGGAATCTCTTTGTCCTGGGGCAGAGGATGAGGCCTTTGATGCTTACTCTGATCAGAGCAGCAGAACCAACTGCTGAGGCTGCTGGAGCAAAGAATTCCCAGCTCAGAGCACAGGATTCACCCTCCTGGCAATTTCAGGATTTCTACATGGTTCATCAGGTTTCCATTTGAAGCTGAGCAGCAGATCTCTCCTAGAGGGAGTAGGGTGGAAGGAGCTGTGAAGAGGAGCAACCCTCCTCCTGACACAGTGTGACATTCCTCACCCTCGGCAGCAGAGGGATTGCCACAAGTTTTGCCTCCAAGAAAGTAGCAGCAGGGGCTGGAAAACCCTTTGTGATCCCATTCCAGTGGAGGCAAAGCAGACAGAGGCCGAGCCCAGCAAGGCTGTGGGGTCAGACAGATGGGCAACTCCAAAACAAAGCACCTGCAAACTTGCCAAGAGCTACATTCCAGGAGCGGCGCATCCCAACCTCATCTGCAACTGCAGCAGCCAAGCTTCCTTGCTTCCAAGGGAAATGGGAGTTAATCCCAGGCCTTCAGCCAACTGTGTTCTGTTGGACAAGGGGCACAGGGATGGGAGAGCCCCTCCTGACTGCTCCAGCCACTGGGTGAGCTGTGCCAGGTTCAGGTGGGCTCTGGACACGCACCTTCCCGCTGCTCTGGCGTCAGCTGCTCCTTGGGGAACTCCACGTCGAAGGTGATTATTAGGGAGCCTTTGATATTGTTGTTATCAAAGTTTGGAAGCCCTTCTCCCTTTTTCCACAGTTTGGCGCCAGGTTTTGTGGTTTTATCCCGGGCAATGTGAACCTGGGGAGAAAGGGAATTCCAGAACATTATGAGTCTTACAGAACTGGGATCCCAGAATCACCGAGGTTGGAAAAGACCTCCAAGATCATCACATCCAACCTGTGGCTGATCCCCACCTTGCCAACCAGACCAGAGCACCGAGGGCCACGTCCAGTCCTTCCTTGGACAGCTCCAGGAATGGGGACTCCACCACCTCCCTGAGCTGTCCATGTTCTGTGTGTGTACCCCAATACTCCAATGCCCTTTCCAACCCACTGGGAAGGTCCAACTGATACTGATTCCTTGCCAAAACCAGTGATATCCCATAGGTCCAGGCAGTTTTATTGGCCATGTGCCAGAACCAACACCACCCACTGCTGGGACAGCCTGGAAGTGAGATCCCCACTGTGCACCCCTCATAGAGAGCCCATTCTGGCTCTGTGGGAATTGGCCTGGAATGCTCTGGCAGAGGGAATACTGTCTATAACCAGACCCTGAGCCAGCCAACCCTGAGCACAGAGCTGCAGGTGAATCTGGGATACACACAACACCTTGGGCCTCACCTTGTGCCCATCCAAGTGGGCAATGTCCATCTCAAAGCCTGTCAGAGCCTCGACCAGCGAGATTGTCACGTTTGTGTACAAGTCATCTCCTCTCCTTTCAAACACTGGGTGCCTGTGGAAATAAGAGCCATTGAACTTTTCTCCTTCCCCAGAGGGGAAACAGGTCCTTGAGCTTCTTCCTTTCTATTTGGGAGTTTGAAGAATTCATAAATAAGAAGGGAAGTGAGGAATGGATCAAATTTAGCCTCATTTTCCTGTGTAAGATATGCACTGCTAAGTGCCCTTTCTATTTCTAGGGCACTGAGTGGTGAGGTGTGGCAAGAAGTCCTGACTCACACAGCAATTTTCTTAGTAGTGCATTTCCTTACAACAGGGAGATAGCGTGCTTGTGGAAAAAGGAGATATTTCATGTGAATCACACACGAGGAATTCAAGCCAAAAAAATCAAGATACTTCGATAAATTGCACTTTCAACAGCATCAAATCCAGCTACTCCAGCACCATGAGGGTTGAGCACCCTGCACAGCCCTGAGTGCTGGGCCTGCAGCAGCTCTGCTGAAGGGCAAACTCCATCCAGCCAAGCAAGAGCCTCACTGGGCCAGGGACTTACTTAAGCACTTTTATTCGGAAACGCAAATCTCCTGGCTCCCCATCCACGTGGGGCTCACCTGTGAGGGACAAAGAAAAGCTCTGTTTAAAGGAGATAGTTAGGAACAAGTGGAGAGACTTAGCAGGATATTAAACACAGAAGTGCAGCTCATGAGTTAGAGGAAAAAAGGCAACTAATTGATCTTTAGATGACCAAAAATCTGCTTAAACATATCCTAAGGAGTTTAGGACTTTCTGAGTGCTGCCTCAGCAAGGTCACACCTCTCTGCTGGTCTGGAAAACCTGCCTGCATTTTAATGATGCCCTTTAGTCACTGAAGGGCTTCATCTCCTTGGGCAGAGGGGATCTCTTCACATGCTCAAGCCTGGACAGGATGCTCCTGCTCAAGTGTTATGTGAAATGTCAGATTTAGTGCTGGCTTTTGCATGGCCCCACTCCCAGTGAAGGGAGTGGAATTGTGTTATCCAGACTTAGGAGCCTCCAGGATCCAGCTCCTGGATTTCAGCACCTGCAGAGGACACAGCCCTTCCAACCACCTGGACAGTGCCAGTGCCATGGCAAGCACGAAGAGGAGCAGAGCACACACATACCTTCCCCAATGCAGAGGAGCAGAGCACACACATACCTTCCCCAATGAAGGGATACTCCATGCCATCCCTCACCCCCGGCTCTATCTCCACTTCCAGCGTCCGCTCCTCGTTCACAAGCCTGCAAACAGGGACAGCAACCCAGCACTCAGTTTGCAACTTCATTTATTTAGTTCAACTTCTCATTTGTGCTAAAGGGTAATGAGAACACCCCCACCAGCTCCCATGTACTCTCCTTGCTCAGGAGGGTCAGTGCTGCCTTTTCTATGAGCTGACAGTCAGGGAGCAGAGAAGGCAAAGCTCCTAAGTGCACAGTCAGCATCTGGGTGTGTGACTACAACATGGCATTCCACATCCAGGTGTTCCCATCTGTGTTCCCATCTGTGTGCTTCCCAGTCAGATTTACTTGTGGAACTTCCACTGCAAGGAATAACAGGCTGGAAGAGGAGATTGGGGAGCTCTACATCCAACAGAGCTGGCCTTCTCTGCTGTAAGAATTCAGAGTGGCTCCCTGGAAACGGGAACCCGGTGTTCAGCCTTCCCAAATTCCCCGGTCCTTCCTGGGAATGCAGGCGCTTCCCCCCACCTAGCGGTGGCTTTTGGAACAAACACCCCTCTATTCCTACATCAAATCCCGGCGTTTGTCACGCTGTGGAGCAGGAAAGAGCACCAAACTCACTTGACGTTGGGACACTCGTCACAAACAACTTCCTGAGTCATCTGGAAGCGCCCAGGCCCCAGCTGGGTGGTTCTCATCTCCTGCCTGCAGTTGCATTTCCGTTTGCCAGGCGCCTGTCTTGCCACTGGCTTGTTCCTGACAACCTGCAGGGAACAGGGAGAGGTTGATGCCAGCATTCCTGAGTCTCCACAAGGGTCTGGATTTCTCAGCAGCCTGAACAGAGAATGGTTTGGCTTGGAGGGGACATTAAAGATCTAATTCCAGCCCTGTGCCATGGGCAGGGACATGTTTTTGTGTGGTGCTGCCACAGCAGCTCCAAATGTGGCCTCACAAAACACTCTGGCAAAGCTTTCACCTTGTGATCACACATTAAATACCAGAAAAGCTCTGTCTGACACCACTGTTGGCATTTTCTTTCCTCTTCCTGCATGCTTTTCCCACATAGGAAAGGTAACACTAGGATGGAACATCCCATGCTTTGGTTATTACATTTCCTTATCCCACACAACAGGGAAATTATGTGGAGTTCTCCAAGCACCCACAACACAAAAATCAACCAATGGAAAAGCCAACATGCAGAACAGGAGGGATTGTCAGCACCAGAGATGGAGCTTGCTGAAAAGGAAACAGTAATTCCCACATACTTTTCCCAGTTTCTGGAAACCTGTTTGGCCACAGAGGAAGACCATGAAAAATCCTCTATGTGGTTTTGCAAGAATTGCAAGTCAGTTTAAAGCTTAGGAACAGGCCCTCAAATTCACTAAATTCTACAAAAGGACCATTTCCACCTTTCCCAACTGGGCTGCTGCACTGAACAAGCTGAGCTAGTGACTGACAGCCAATAAATCAGTATTATCACTCTTTATGGAGACACTGCCAGAGAGAAAAGGTGAATAAATGTGTGGTTTCTTCAGTAAACTACAGGAAATAGCACCACAACATCCTTTATTACCAGACACTGAGAGAAGGAACATTTATTTCAGCCCTGTTTTTTGGGAGAAGCTATTCTGAGCACTGGTCAGGCACCTCAAACCTGGGAACACCTGAAAACACCAACAGACAAGTAAACTCACTTCTACAAAGTTTCCTGAATACACCTCCTCCAGTGTGACCTCCAGGTCCACGATGATGTCACTTCCTCGGGGGATATTCCTGTCTTGCTGGCGAGGGTTTCCTCCAAACATGAACCCAAAGTCCCCAAAGAAGCTGGAGTTAAGCACATTGGTTAGTTCAGGAAGGAATTCTCAGCACATGCTTCTACCCCTGCTAAAGAACAGCCTCCTAAAGCTGCAGAGTAAATCCAGGAATCTCTTTTTGCTCCTGCAGGACAGCAGCTACAGCCTTCAAACAAAGGAGGCACTTTGGAAGAGTTTTCTGCACTGAAGAGGACAGGGTTTGGAGCAGGAATACCTCGAACTCTGAGCTCTCTGTACTGCACTGCTGCTCAGCTGCCACTGCCACGAGGTGTAAACCCTGAGTAGCACGGCAAGTCACTGCTAGCAGGTTGGCTTTCAGTAGTTTGAGGACAAGGGGGGTCAGGAAAATCCCTGGAAATCCTGTATATTGTCCCTCAGAACAGAGCAGAGCAGCAGTGCAAGTCCTCACCCAGGATCACATGAGCTGAGCAATGTCAGGAATTATTTTAGGAAATTTATCCAAAGGGACAGAAAATCAGATCCTGTCCAAGCAACGTTCAAGTGCCTTTGGATTTTAATGCTCCAAATTCTACAGGTGCTGTGAAAGTCACCACAGCATTACTCTGCAGAAGAAAAAGTGTCCCCAGAGTGCACATGTGATGTGTGACAACAGGCTAAACCTCAACCACACACAGGTGACTTGAGACAGTTCCCATGTGTTTGAAGCAGGTGCTGCACCTGCCAGATCACCCACAGTGCCCAGAGGTGTCCATGGGGGAAGTTTCCAGTGGTTCCTGCTGGCAGCAAGGGCTGATGCCCAGCAAAGGTGAAAGCTGCATGTGGGATGGTCACTGTAAATGTATTTCAAATAAATTTCTTCCAATTCTCAACTCTCACTGCACATCAGTGACCCTGGACTGGGTAAAAACCACGTCAAAGGGATGCCTGAGCATCACAAAACCAGAGCAGCAGCTGTAGGACAGCCCAGAGGGGTCAAACCTCCTTACTGGGAGAAGATGTCTCCGTGGGAGCTCTGGTGCCCATCCTTCAGGCCCTCTTCTCCATAGGCATCGTACTGCTTCCTCTTCTCCTCATCTGACAGCACCTGGAAAAGGCAGGGAAGCAGGAAAGGCTTTCACCTGGAGCTGAGGGGAGGTGCTGGCCAAGGCTCTGAAGGCTCCCAGCACTCTTCACTGGCAGACACCACAGAAACCCTGCCTGCTGTGCTGGTCTGGGAAAGTTAAACCCATAAAAAGCACGTTTAGTTCATTAAAATAACAGGAGCAAAATGGAAAATAAAAGGACTGAGCTTATATTAAATATTAAAAAGGAATAAGAGGGAATAACTCAAATCCTACAAAGCAGGACACACTGAAACAAATCATCACACACCCACCATCCCTGGGTGTCAGTCATGACTTTTAAGACTGTAAAGCATCAATTTTAATTCCTGAGTTCTGAGCTTTGCTCATTCCTGCCTCAGAGATCCAGAAGCCTCTGGTCACATTTAATCTTCCTTCCCCTTTCTCCCCTGCTGATGATGTTTGGGAAGGTCAGAGTTGCCAGGTTGGCTTTCAGAAGGCTGGACAGGAGTGGGAGCAGGTGGAGAAGCAGCTAAGAGAGGAAAACCAGCCTGAAATTTGGGGTGTCCAGAGAAGCTGTGGCTGTCCCATCCCTGGGAGTGTCCAAGGCCAGGCTGGACAGGGCTTGGAGCAACCTGGGATAGTGGAAGCTGTCCCTGTCCACAGCAGGGGCTGGAACTGGATTATCTTTAAGGTCCCTCCCAACCCAAAGCATCCTGAGACTCTGTGACAGCATAACAACTGATAAATGGCAGCAGCAGGGAAGAAGCACACAGCTCACTAGTTTCACCCAATAGGTAGGAGTTCAGTTCTCCCTTTGCCACTTGAGATTCCCATGGGAACTCCTCCCAAAGCCATCCTCAGACTAATGACTCTGTGTAGAAGAGATCCCTCTCCTGGGGTCAGTCTCCTTCCTAACTAAAGAGCTGAATTCAGACCACACAGCTCCAGGGTGGAACCACTGAGGCCGTGAAAATGAAGAGCCTGAGCAGTTCCATTAACCTACTTCCCTCACAGTTTTTTGGGAAAGCTTTGCCATGATCAATTACTCAGACCCTGAGCTGGGCTGCTGCTAACAGAGGCTGTATGGCAAGGAAAATCCTGGTTTGGGTTACAAGGGATACCCAATTCTGGCTTCTTTTTGCCCAAAACAACCAAATCAAGCACTGCATCCCAGTTAATTTAGCAGAAGGATTTCCAAGCTGTCCTGGCTAAACACAGACAAGGACCATCCAAATCTTCCTCCAAAAACCACACACACCAATACTGGATTTCTGATGGATTTTACAACAATTTTCTCGCCAAGTTTTAAATAGAAAGAATAATCTCAACTGCTGGCAAAGATTTAAATGACCTGGGACTCAGGGAAAGGGCAGAGAAATCCTTTCCCTGCATGAAATGCCAACAAGATCCCAGCTCACAGAAACAGCACCAAGCTCACAGCTCCACATACATCAATCTTGAGGTGCTGCAAATGACAGGGAATTGCTTTTACCCACAAAAAGATCTTTATATTCACTAGTTTCCCTGTGATAGTTTAGTTAAGTCTGAACTATCTCTGAGATATCTCTGAGATGAAACTGAAGTAAAGAGTTTCCTTTCTGCACACAGAGAAATAAATTCCAAATGGCTCTCTCAGTTCCTCATTTGAGGAATATTTGCATATCTGAGCACCAGGGATGGAAGCAGGAGCCGGGTTACAAACCCTTGCAGCTGCATTCCTCCCAGAGAACCCCAACCCAAACAGCAAGTCACTGCTGGGAATCTTTGCAGATGGAATTTTTCAACATCACCTTCCCCAGGTGATGCTGCACAGGGGATGGCAGGAGCAGCTGGAACCCAACAGCGACAGAGGGAGGAGAGAAAGGACAGAAAACATGGAAGAAACAGCCCAAATTCCATGACTATGTATGTACAGACAGGGAAAGTTGGCTTTGCCTTTAAACCTTTGGGCAATAAAATAATTGATTTAATTGATTTAATGCACTGTGCTGTTACTGTGAGGGATCATTTCCACACCACAACATTATCATGGAAACAACAGGAATCCTCCTGGATAAGCCACCCACAATTATTTTTCCCACTTAATATCCTTTAAAAATCCAAATCCAGCACCTTTCACCCCTCACCAGCTCAGACTAATCCCAGCCAGGCCCCACACACACTTGGAGCTGCTGCACCTCCATTTCTCCCTTGAGGAACTGGGAATAAATTCCAAAGAACTTTAAGCTGCTGCTTTGGCTGTGTCCTGGCTTGGATTGTCCTCTGGCAGGAGGAGCTCTCTAAGCAGCCTGGTATCCTCTGTACCTCTGTTTTTATTTGGGAGAGTGTCTGATATTCAAGATAATAACGGGGGAGGATGGAATTTGATGAGGAGGAGAAGGAAGGAAGGGAATTCGATGTGGAAGGTGTCCCTGCTCATGGCACAGGGTCAGAACGAGATCATTTTCAAGTCCCTTCCAACCCAAATAGTCCTGGAATTCTTTGATAATAACAGGTAGTATAGAATTCAATATAGTAACAGGGGGAGGATGGAATCTGACACGGTAACAGGGGGAGGATGGATTCCACCTGCACCATATGGAAGAGCCTTTGCATTCCCTACAAACCTCCTTTCTCATTGCCCTGAATGTGACAGGGTGAATCCTCATGGATCTCACCGGCCAAGCTCCAGCCTGTTTTCCCACGAGCCCCATCCACCCTTCCCAGCCCAGGGAGGGCATTCCCGGTTCCCGGCCTCACCTCATAGGCACA
>VZRZ01000809.1:0-21721 GCA_013398175.1 Climacteris rufus | reverse complement strand
TCTGCTCAGCAGCTGAACAGCCCCAGGGAGGGCTGGATGTGCCCTGTTCTGCTCCTTTGGACTCTTTGGTGCTTTACAGCTCCCTCAGCCAACACCAAACCCCAGCTCCATGCAGAGCTGCTTCCAGTGCTGCCAGAAGGGCAGGGAGTGAATTAAAACAACGATTTTGTCTTTACTGTGAAAAGCTTTCATTCAGAAATTGCTGAATATGAGCCAGGCTTCAGAGGCCAGCTCCTCAATAAACATTTCAGAGGCAAAAACTAAAAACACCAATATTCGATGCCAGGACAAAGACCAAGAAACCAGATAAGGATGAGCAGTACAGCAAAAATAAAGTATAATTATAATGATCAATTAGAAAGCAAGAGTAAAAAAAAGAGAGGAAAAATTCAATATATGTGTATTTCTGTTTCAGGGAGAAAGAATAAACTGCACATTTATGGAACAGGAAGTAATAGCACTAAACTTTGCATACAAAGGCCTGAGAAATGAGGGCTTTGTCAGAAATGTGACCATGAGCTGGACCTGAGTGCCAGCACCACCCTGGGCTGGAAGAACTGCCCACAGTGGGGAGGCCTGGCAGCAGCTCCCTCCCCTGCACACACCACCTCGGCTGAGTGTGATACTGGAGCCCCACATTTCAAGGCAAACAGGAACTCTGATTTACAAGAAAGCAATGAAAATGATCAATGACTCAGAAAATTGGCTCCAAAGGAAAAATGGGAATGCTGGAATTGGTTATCTGAGCAAAGGCAGGGTTATGCAGTCATGGAACTGGACACCTCCAACAGGAGCTTAGCACAGAAATACTCCCTGCTGCAGAAAGGGAAACACTGTGTGTGTGCATATATCTAAATCTATATAGCTATCTATATCTATATATCTATATATATCTATATAGCTATCTATATCTATATAGTTATCTATATATATCTATATATACATCTATATCTGTAGGTATCTATAGCTATGTATCTATCTATATCTATATAGATTATCTATGTATCTATCTATATAGCTTTTTATATAACTATCTATATAGCTATATCTCTATTTATCTATAGCTGTGTATCTATCTATAGCTATACATCTATCTATATATCTGTATCTATATAATCTGTCCACAGCTATCTATCTATCTATATATCTATCTATCTATATCTATATATCTGTCCACAGCTATATATCTATCTATATCTATCTATACATCTATCTATATACCTATATCTATATATCATCTATACATCTATATCTATCTGTATCTACCTGNCAGGAACTCTGATTTACAAGAAAGCAATGAAAATGATCAATGACTCAGAAAATTGGCTCCAAAGGAAAAATGGGAGTGCTGGAATTGGTTATCTGAGCAAAGGCAGGGTTATGCAGTCATGGAACTGGACACCTCCAACAGGAGCTTAGCACAGAAATACTCCCTGCTGCAGAAAGGGAAACACTGTGTGTGTGCATATATCTAAATCTATATAGCTATCTATATCTATATATCTATATATATCTATATAGCTATCTATATCTATATAGTTATCTATATATATCTATATATACATCTATATCTGTAGGTATCTATAGCTATGTATCTATCTATATCTATATAGATTATCTATGTATCTATCTATATAGCTTTTTATATAACTATCTATATAGCTATATCTCTATGTATCTATAGCTGTGTATCTATCTATAGCTATACATCTATCTATATATCTGTATCTATATAATCTGTCCACAGCTATCTATCTATCTATATATCTATCTATCTATATCTATATATCTGTCCACAGCTATATATCTATCTATATCTATCTATACATCTATCTATATACCTATATCTATATATCATCTATACATCTATATCTATCTGTATCTACCTGTCTGTCTATCTATATCTATATCTATATCTATATCTGTATCTATATCTATATCTCATCTATACATCTGTATCTATCTATATCTATATATCATCTACACATCTATATCTATCTATATCTATATATCTGTCTATCTATCTGTCTATATCTATCTATCTATCTATCTATCTATCTATCTATCTATCTATATCTACAGCTATATCTATATATCTATATTTACGTATCCTTCCTCTGCAGAAAGAACTCCTACCCAGGACTAACACCTCCATTCCTGCCCTGTCCTGAGCTGCAAACAGTTAAGTGCTCACTCTTCCCCATGGGATGGAAATGGCTTTTCCTTCCCCAAAGAGCTTTCCTTCCCCATTCAGAGCCCTCGGTGTGCAGCAGCCCGGGCTCCAGCCTGGAGAGGCACTGGGGCTGCAGGCAGCAGCCACAAACCCACAAACAGAGCCACAGACCCACAAATGGAATTTGCTGGGAACGTCTGCAGGCGCCCCAACACACAGCGAGTTCTCAGAGCATCTTGTACATCAGCAGAATTCTTCTTTTGGGGTTTTTACTTGGCCCAGCACTCGCAGTCCGGTTCAGACAGCACCTGCACGTTGGCAGGGAACCTCTGGCAAGGTTGGACCATCATCACCACCCCCCTTAACTTCCTCTGCACAAAGCCAAGTGTAAATGATGTCCCTCCTGACAGCCCTGCTGCAGCTGTGGTGCTGCTGTGCCCTGAGCCCACAAAGGTTCCTCAAGAGCAGGGCATGGCCAGGGTCACCAACACACCAGGGGTGCAGCCAAGGACAGGTGTTCAGGAGAGAACACAAGAAAAGCAGAAAAGAGATGTATCTCCAGATATTCTCCCAGTGTTGGCCAATCCCTGCATGAGGTATTTCCTGAGAAAAAGGAGAAAAAGAGGAAAAAAAACCTTTGTGTTTTCTGTTCCTAGTCAGATTTTTGCCTTTGAAAAAGCTGCTCTGTGGCTCCAGGGGAACCTTCAACAGCCCTAAAGCTCACGGTGAGGAGCTCCATGTGATGCTACCAAAGAAAATTTACCAACTTTTGTGTGGTTTGGAGTCAATCGACCACAGGACGTCTCCTGATTCTTGCCAAAGGAGAGAAACGAGCATTAATTTCCCACTTCCTCCCCCTGTAACACTCATGAGTTACAGAACAGAACCTCTTTTGACACAGCCCTGAGCTGTGCTCTAGTGGAAGCTGTCCCTGCCCATGGCAGGGAGTGGGACTGGATGAGCTTTAAGGTCCCTTCCCACCCAAACCACTCCATGACCCCTGTTAAATCCTACACCTACTCTGGCTTTACCATACCCAAGAGCTTTGCTTTCTTTTAAAAAAAGAAGGAACAAGAGCTGCTCACCCCATTTGGCACCCAGGAGCAGCACAGACTTAGTCCCATAATGATTTCTCTGCTCATTCCTTTCCTAACAATTCCTACCATCTCATTTAGTGTTCAAGATCTTGCATTTTTCAAAGACCTACAAACTCCACCTTCAGTATTTCATGGCTATGCCAAGCCCCAGGTCAGAGACCATGGCTATAGAAATGTACAGAGCTGCATTTCTCTGGGTAATGCATTGTGCAGCACACTGAATTTCACTGTCATTTAATGACCTGGATGTCCCTTACACCACAAAGCATTTCTGAGTTTCTTCACCAGCAGCATTTGTTTTCACAGCCCCAATGAACTCAGGACACCCCAAATCCTCTTTTCTACACTGAGCAGTGCAGACTCAGCTCTGCTGATAAAACCAACATCTTATTCCCACCCTGATTTCCTAATAAACAATGGATTCATTCCCTTTTATCTGCAGGTGTTCCAGCCTTTGAGTGACACTGTCTGAAGGGTTCTGGAGAAGAAACGGCAACAGCATCCTGAAAAAGGTTCTCCACAGCAAAATGTGGCTTTCCCCACACCAAATACACAGAAATGGATTCAAATGTCTATCAACACTGTATTTTATTTTAATTTTTGCCATTGTAACAGGTCCACACACCAGATTAACTCACCCACAGTCTCCCAGATCTCCTCCAAAAAGCTTTACACCCCTCATATCACTCTGACCAAATCTCTCTAGGCTGATTTTCTCAGCCTGCTGACTTAGGTGCTAGGTTACACAGCACACTTGGGAACTCAGGATTTCACACTTCAGCTCCTTGAGAAATGTGGAATGAAGACCATCTGGTCCTGATGATTCCTCACTGTTCACTTCAGGGATTTCCTCTGAAATAGATTTTACTAACGCTGCAATTTCAGGTATGACCTCCCTCCAGATCCCTCTATTTGAGAAGATAAAATACAATTTAAGACAAAAGTTTCTAATTTTGCAGAGAACACAGACAGCAGGAATTCACTTTTGTGCTTCAGGCCATCTTCTCACCACTTTCTCCTCACACTCCATCATCTGACCCTGTGCTGTCCCTGGCACACATCCCAGCTCTGACAAGCTTGGAAAAAACTATCACAAGATTTTTATGTTATTAGCAAATGACTGAGAGCTTTGTATTAATTTACTTGCAAATAAACAGGAGAATAGTAATGTCTTTCCCTTGTCATTAGCAGACTGCTGGGGAGGTTTTGGAGATGGGTTTTTCTCTTCCCAGTGTAACTTCTGACTGGTGTTGGGTGCTCACTGTGAACACACAAAGGCCACGTGCCCAGTATTTACTTAACCTCTTTGGCTTTGCCCTTGCTTTGTGTTTTTAGCAAACTTCCTCAAACTACTTTGTTTTCAGTAAACTTCCTCGACATGATCTCCATCTCCCTTTAAGACCAGTGATGGATGGCTGATGGTGATAATGGTGGTGATGGATGTCACCACCCTGGAATGGTCATGAGTTCCCAGCCCTGAGGCCCTAATAAACACCCTGATAAAGTCTGGATTGGAGCCTGGATTCTGTGAGTGCCAGGCATCACCTCTGCTGTGGGGCTGGGAGCACTGGCCTTGGGGCAGAGGCTGCTGAGGCCAGGGCAGGGATGCACTCTGAGCACCACGATGCTGCTGAGCCCTGTCAGGAGCAGAGGGAGCCAGGGAAGCTGTGTCTGGCAAACCTCTGTGCCCGTGCAAACACACACAAACCAAGCCCTACTGCCCACAGTGCCATGGAAGGGCTGTGCTGTGGGAGAACCACACCTGCAGCCCACAGAGTGCAGGAGCAGGAGCAGCAGAGCCCTCCTGCAGAAGGAATTCCTGAGTGTCCTGGGATGATGGACAGGAGGGGGACACAGCATCCCCGTGAGTCAGGGGTGGATGATGGAATTCCCCAGCCAGTCTGAGCTCAGGGGGAACACGAGCCACAAGTGCTATTCCCTGCACGGATGAGACACAGAACTTGGTCCCAGGAGCAGTGAAAAGCTGCTGCCAGAACACTTTTCAGTGGTGCCCAGTGACAGGACGAAGAGCAATGGCCATAAGCTAAATCACAACAAGTTCCAGCTCAACATGAGGGAGAACTTTTGTCCATGGAGGGTGGCAGAGCCTGGAACAGCTCCAGGGAGGGTGTGGAGTCTCCCACCCGGACACAGGACCCTGGATGGACTGGATGGTCTCCAGAGTGCCCAACTGGTCTCTGAGTCTGTGTCTCAAGAGTATCTGGACCCCTCATGTCTGTTCAGCACTAACTGAGATGGCTTTGCCCTCAACAGGGGAACACAAGTGACAACTTAAACCACCTGCAGACTAAAGCTGCACACATTTATAAATACCTGTTTCCTTCTGTGGGACAGGTTTTGCCTCAATACCCTCTGCACTCATCACCTCCCCCAGTGCTCCCAGGAAAACCCCTCCATGACCAGTTTTTATTTGAGATACAAAAGATTTCTTTGCTTCTTGTTCAGACTGAGCCCACCCTTTGTGTAAGGACATCTCCAAAAACTTGTGGAGGCACAGGCTGGGATTAAGCTGCTGCTATGGGAGTGAATTCCCCAATTAAGGAGGAACTCAAAGAACAGATGACAAAAGAGATTTCTATACTAAAATGAGATAGCCAGATCATAGTTAAAAACTTATCAATTGTAATAAAAAAGCCAGAGCTCACTCAGTGCTTATCAGAGGGTATGGCTGATTATCATTCAAAGCAAGCCTTCCAAGCAAGTTCTTGGATGATTTTTAGAAGTAAAAACCTTAATCTAGGCATCAATAATGTAAAACTGTTACATTCATTATTTCTCTGTTTTACTAAGCTCTCCTTCCCCAGCCCTTCTAGGAGAAATCACGCCTGTTTGACCCTGAATCTACTCCAAGTACCATGGAAACATCTGAATAACAAGAATGCTCATCAAAATTTAAACTTCTTACAGCAGTGCCAAAGGCAATGAAATTTTTATTGAATTCCAGAGCCCTCATTTTCCACACAAAGCCGAGCTGGGGAAGAGGCCACAGGCAGCCCTGAGCACAACGAGGCCCAGAGCCTTCAGGGCCTTGTTTCCAATTTCCAGCTATTTCCAGGCAATCCCTCCATCCCAGTTCCCATGGCAATGCCCCTCGTGCCTGCTTAGATCCCTCTGCCCCTTCCCAAACCTCCCTCTGGCACCATTCCATGGGAGGATGGGCAGCACTGTGGACAGTCCAAAGTGTTCCTTCAGGATTCAGGGCTCTTTATTCTGGATATATATGGATATACAGGGTGTAGATAGAGCTCAGTCCTCCACCTACAGGGAATGACCCAAACACCTTGTTGAGAGTACTTTGTAACTGGCCAAACTGGGAATATGTCAAATTTTCCACCAGTGTCTTCTTCCTTGAGTTGCGTCTTTCAAAAACCCAAATCCTAAGTTTACAGTTGTTCAAATAATTTTGCTAAGTAAAGATAAAATTAATAATAATTTTTTAAGAATCAAACCTTATTTTTCAACTGTTCATTTTGTCCAAGCTGACAGGGAGATGCCTGGGGAGAGGAGAGGGGATTGGAGGCTGGCAAAGGCACCATGAAGAGGGAATGAATGGTTCTGGATCGAACAGTGCCCTGGAAAATCAGGTGCCTTCCCCAGTTCCACCTCTCTGGTGGGACTGGGTGGATGTTTAAGGAGCAAATCCCATTTTTGAGAAGTGACTGTGCCCCTTCTCCAGGGCAGTCACAGCTCTGAAGGGACAGATGATGAAATGCACATTCTGAAAAATCAATGTTGAAGTGTCTCACACCGGGCACTAAAACAGCTGGATACATTTCCTCTTAATTTTTCTGTGTCCCAGTCAATTTTTTAAATGGATTCAATACCACTTCATTTCAGCAGAGTGCAAAAATACATTCATTAGTGGTTATGAATGATTCAGGTGCCATGGAGCTGAATACCAAAACAGGAATAAATATGGATTTGAACCGAGCATAATAAATAAATCATGGGACTATCCCCTGGATAAGGAAAATATCAAATATTGAATATTGTCTCAATAAAGTAGCACTCTGAAGTTTGTGCAGTGCACAAGGAGTGAGATCCTGGGGAGAAACAGCAGGAGAAGAGATATTTAAGAATTTCCTAACTCCATCCCATAACAAGGGGAAAGAGAATGTGACAAATTAAAGACTGCAAACCTTGACATTCCCTATCTTTGAATATTTCCCAGTGCAGCCCTCACAGTTCATTTGTGTGCTGCAGACTGAGGAGCTCCAAAGGCCAGGAAGGACACCCATTTTGAGATCATTTCAAATATTAAGCTGTTTGCTCACTGAATACAGATTGCCTCAGATCACCTGGGAAAAGACAAATCAGGGCTGGGAAGTGTAAAAATAATTTATGGGATCAACTGAGCCCCTCTCATGTTCACCAATGCATGATGTGAACATCAACAGCTGCTCCAGCATCCAGGCCCATCCTGGCAGCAGGAAAAATGCCTTCTTTCTGATCAAGTTCAAAAGAAAATACAGGGAGTTACTGCTTTTCCATGTTTTTGTCGTGTAATTGCACAAATTCTGCAGGCTGGCTTCACACATCAATGCCAATTCCCTTCCAGCTCAGTGAGTGCAGGCCCATCTTCACATCACAGTCCCTTCTAATTTACAAATCCCCAAAATAACCTTAATTACAACCCACTTCAATAATAGCTTCTGTGTAAGGAGCAAGCAAACAAGACTCTGCAGCCTGAGAAGAAACAACTGAAAGGGCTCAGTGAAGGCCTAGAAAAACATGCCTGGTGTAGTGGGGGAATAAGGACAGACTGGCTCAGCCTTTCCACTGAAAGGAAAACCAAATACATTTAACAGATTGGCTCAAAATAAAGAAAAAGAAGGTGCTGTTCCTCCCAGAGCCATGGGATGAGACAGATAAAGATGTTTACATGGGGGGTGGGAGAGGGAGATGGCTTAATAGAAAAGAAATCTCTGGGGGATTGACAAATAATGGAGAAATTGCTCAGAATTCCCCCCAGCATGGCTGCAGAATGAGACAATCTTTGTAAACTTGCATAATTAGTTACACAAAAATCTTCTAATTCATCTTTCAGCTTTCCAGAATTACTGAAGTTGGAATCTGGAGCTGTTTCTTCCCACAGGTACAAATTTGCCCTTACAGTCTCCTATGTTGAAACATGGCCCAGCACACAAGTCACTGCTGCCAGTGACAGCAGCAGCAATTCAGAATAGCACACACCCCAGTAATGTTCTACTTTCTTAAATAAAATCCAGCAATTTGGGTTCCTTAAGGTAGATAAAGTGAGGCAGGTGCTATGGATCAGGTGCACACCTCAGATCCAAGGAAATGTTTAAAGTTTGTAAAATTCTAGAAAATAATTCTTCTCAAACAGAAACAGACTGCAGAGATTCACACATTTCACATACAAATTAGTAACAGTTAACAGATGAGGAAAATCTAAGTCTCCAGCACTTATCTTTCAAATTAGTAAATTGAAGAGTGACCACTTTAACAGAAGTGAAGCACTGGAGCCATCCTAGGAAAGAGCTGGTCAATAATTCTGAAGATTACCTTAAAACATTCAGTATTTTTGGCAAGGTGGTTCAACAATGGATCCCTGTAAGGGAAAGATGGTCTTTCAAGTGAAGTTTTACCTATCTGAGCTACTCTAGTCAAGCAAAAGAATCCTTTAGGTTGGAAATGACCTCTAAGATCATCGAGTCCAACCATTCCCCCAGCACTGCCAGATCCATCACTAAACCATGTCCCCAAGCACCACATCCACAATTCAAATATTCCCTTTAGTATGCAAGAAGAACTTCAAAGAAATTTCTCTTTTACTTGGGAAACAGCAACCAACAATTACTAAGGAAGCCAAGTCCAAGTCTGGTGAGAGAACCACCTCCAGATTTGAACCCACAGTGTTCTGCCCAAGTACCCAACCCCCTGATTTGGTGTTGCTGTGGTTGATGTGATGATGCAGAGCTTTGCTAACAGCAGCAGCAGTCCATGGAAAGCCCTTCAGAGGCTCCATAAAAGCTTCATTCCTTGTGCTCCTGCACTTGCTCACAATGAGGGAAATTATACAAGAATTAATAGGTTAATTGTTGAAATCCTTGGCTTTCCTGCTTGTAATCCTCTGAGTTGCTGCCTGCACCATTCCAGTTACAACCAAAGAAGCAGCAGGGAGATTAGCAACTCTGAAATCACTGCTATAATGGTTAATCACACTAATGATCGTTTAAGCAAATGAGCAGAGCAAGAAGCATGCACCGTGCAGATGAAGTGTGTGCCTGGGAGCAAAGCCACAGGCAGTGCCAAGGACAGACCCCACAGCTCCTCCAGCCCCAGGAACTGAGCTTGTGGAACTAAACCTCCTCTGCAGCCCCACGAACCTCCAGTGATCATTTTCCCTTCCCACTCCATGCAAATTCCAAGCTGTCCAAAGCAAAGTTTCAACTAATTATTTAAAGCTCAATTATTTGAACCTTATGCTTTTTTCTGCAGCCAAGAGAACAGGACAGGACAGTGATCATGAACTCTTATTTTTCTATTATCTTCCCTCTAGAAGCACCTTCCTAAGACACAGTTTTTTTCTCTATGTGGCATTTCAGGATGTGCTATAGGAAACAGGCAAAAGATAAACACCATTAATCAGAACTATGTTATTGTTGACATTGTCAGTAAACAAAGTTATTAATTATACATGCACTGGGAAAGCTGTAGAAAAATTATTTGCCCAAAGGGGAAAGGAATGACGAAATTATACCTTAAAGATTCGGCCCAAAGCGTGGCACACAGCTGATAGTAAATCACTGGAATTTAGTGAAATGTTTGTTCTGCAGCACTGACTCAGCTCTCAGAACTTGGGCTGCTATAAACTCTGCTCAAAAGAGACTTTCAGTACAGAAAAGTGACGTATTTCAGTTGTACTTCAGCCTTTTTGGTTCTCCCCTGTGCACTAAGCCTGGCTCAGCTTCCTGGAGAGCACTGACTGCATCCCTGCATCACTGAGCATGGGGTGCTGTGGGTCAGACAGGGCCAGTCCCCCAGAGCCATGGGGTGCTGTGGGTCAGACAGGGCCAATCCCCCAGAGCCATGGGGTGCTGTGGGTCAGACAGGGCCAATCCCAACCCCAGAGCCATGGGGTGCTGTGGGTCAGACAGGGCCTGTCCCAACCCCAGAGCCATGGGGTGCTGTGGGTCAGACAGGGCCTGTCCCAACCCCCCAGAGCCATGGGGTGCTGTGGGTCAGACAGGGCCAGTCCCAACCCCCCAGAGCCATGGGGTGCTGTGGGTCAGACAGGGCCTGTCCCAACCCCAGAGCCATGGGGTGCTGTGGGTCAGACAGGGCCTGTCCCAACCCCAGAGCCATGGGGTGCTGTGGGTCAGACAGGGCCTGTCCCAACCCCCCAGAGCCATGGGGTGCTGTGGGTCAGACAGGGCCAGTCCCAACCCCCCAGAGCCATGGGGTGCTGTGGGTCAGACAGGGCCTGTCCCAACCCCAGAGCCATGGGGTGCTGTGGGTCAGACAGGGCCTGTCCCAACCCCAGAGCCATGGGGTGCTGTGGGTCAGACAGGGCCTGTCCCAACCCCCCAGAGCCATGGGGTGCTGTGGGTCAGACAGGGCCAGTCCCAACCCCCCAGAGCCATGGGGTGCTGTGGGTCAGACAGGGCCTGTCCCAACCCCAGAGCCATGGGGTGCTGTGGGTCAGACAGGGCCTGTCCCAACCCCAGAGCCATGGGGTGCTGTGGGTCAGACAGGGCCAGTCCCAACCCCAGAGCCATGGGGTGCTGTGGGTCAGACAGGGCCAACCCCCCAGAGCCATGGGGTGCTGTGGGTCAGACAGGGCCTGTCCCAATCCCCCAGAGCCATGGGGTGCTGTGGGTCAGACAGGGCCTGTCCCAACCCCAGAGCCATGGGGTGCTGTGGGTCAGACAGGGCCAGTCCCAACCCCCAGAGCTCCCTCCAGCCTGGCCATGGACACTGCCAGGGCTGGGGCAGCCACAGCTTCCCTGGACAGCTATGCCAGGGCCTCAGCACCCTCAGCACAATTCCTCAGCCACCCAGTGGCACATCCATCAAATCCCTGTCTCTGCAGAGACTGGATCACCCAGGACAGTGTGTGGTGCTTGGCAAAGCCAGGCAGATGATTCAGCTGCTCTTCCCTCACCCATTTCCTTCTTTTTCATGTGCCTCAGTGTAGTTTCCAGCAGGATCTGCTCCCTGACCCTGCTGGGCACAGAGGTGATATTGCTTGGCCTGTAATTCTCAGGGTTTTTTATAAACAAAGAACAGTAATTTGAGGTTGGAGCTCCAACACGCTACAGAACTCACTGAGTTATGGAGTACAAAGCACAATTATTTTCAAAGGCTGCCCAAACTTTTGCATTCTCCTTCAAGTGCCATTCCACTCTGCAACACTCCTATGGAAAAACTGCATTGTCCTGCCTAAGGGAGCTGCTCCTTGTGTCTACAGATCTGGCTCTTGATTGATACGCAGCACTTTTGGGGAAGGTTTTGCAGCTTGAATGAGCACACTCCTTGCAAGCAATGCATTTATTCTTTCCTAAAGAGAAATCCTGAGCAATCCCACACTCTGTGCATCAACTCACCAGTGATGGGCGGGCTCCAGGGACCTTTCAAATGTTGTAATTTAGGATGAACACAAACACCCTTTTATTCAAACTGTGTTCACAGAACAAAGTGCTTTACTAAAGCTAAAACCATCTGATGTGACAGACACACAACCTGGGCAATGGCACTTCCAGAGCACAGGGCGCTTCCAGTTACCACAGGACTGCAATTTACATCCTCACCTGGAAAATGCCTTGTTTCATCTTATACTGAGAACAGGCTTAAGCTCCTAAGGATGTGAGAGATTATAGATGCAACCTTTGAGACAGCACTTGAAAACAAACAAGACCAGCAGAGCTGCCAGAATTCAGGACTGCTTAGAAAAATATTCAATATAAAAATAATGTTCTGCCCTTTATTAAGCACTAACCATCCTGCTGGGAGCATCTTGGATCCTGCTCCATCTCCCTCCAGCACCCCTCTGGAGAGGGCACCTGGAGGAGCACAAAACACCTTTATGAGGCAGCTCACACCTGCCTCAAAGGCTCCCCAGCTCCTCCAGAACAGTGTTTAACTTCCACTGGCTGTAACCAAACCCTGTTTACTGCAGGAAGCCAAACTCCACCGTGGTTTTCCTTTAAATTATTCTCCTCACGAAGACAAACTAATTAACTGCAAGACTGCGTAGGGAATCAGGCACCACAGATAAGAGCCCTCCTCCTTCCCACAAATTACTGGATTGTTTCATCTCTGCAACTTTGGGAGAAACTTCCCTGCCAAGGACTAGAGTTTGGATAATGAGACATCCAGTAATGGCAATAATCTGGCTCCCATTAGAGAAATCAATTATCTGGTGGATGAGACTCAGCTTAACCATCATAAAAATTTTACTTGAAGGAAAGTATATGTTCACTTTATGGTATGGGCTCTCTCTTGAGACTGATTGGAGTGATGTGTGCTGCTCCTCAGCATTTCCACTTTAACCTCACCCTCGGTTTTCATCACAAAATTTGGTGGTACAAAAACAGTGCAGAAGTTTCTGCTGAAATGGAACAAAAAAATTAAACCCCATAAATTCAAAATTAAATTCAGAACTTGATTCAATCAATTAAAATGGAAGGATGACCCTGATACCCAGAGAAAAATCCTGACCATTTAGGGCACAACTCCTATAAAAAGAGCTCTCACTTAGAGGAAAAAGGCATTTTAATGAGCTGCTTAGTTCACACGTTCACATTTCTTGGAAGTCTCTGGCATGTGCAACTTAAAAATTACTACTGAATCCTTCAGCTTTTAGTTTGCAATTGAAATTCTGTCACCTGCTTTTGATGGGGAATAAAACCAATATTAAAACCCTTACAGCTTATCTCTAGGACATGTATCTACTGTATCCTTGAATCCTTACAAGCATCCAAGAGCAGGTGGAACCCTGAGGCAGCTGGCATTACCTTTCCTACAGCATTGTATGAAAAACATACTTCCAAAATACTAATTCCTGTGTTGGTTAAAGCCTGTTCCAAACTAAAATGTACATTTTAACTTTGGAGACCAGACAAAAAAAAGCACCCCTAAATATGAAATTTGGGCAAACCCCTGCGTTTTCTGTAACTGCCTGTCCAGGCCAAAGGCACAGCCTTAGCTTGCTGTTTTAAAAGCCATTTTGGGAGAAAGCATTTCTTTCCCTAAAGCAGCAGCTGGTTCAAACCCCTGTTAATATGATCCTAATTTATTAGAAACTCTGGCAGAAAGAGAAACCAGCTCTTACAATTCCCTCAGTTCAATATCAGTTTCGACACTGTAGATATTTAAGACACTGCTGCTTAATTTAGTAACATTTTCATTATCCCCAAGGATTACTCAAGAACATTTACAAGGAAAACCATTTGTGTGAATTGTATGGGTTACTGATTGTTTGGTTTTGTCTTTCTTAATGGTTTTATAGAGATATATATATATATATATATATATATATATATATATATATATATATATATATATATAAATCTGACAAAGGATTTTTAAAATTCCACGTGTACCTCATCTTTCTAGCACGTGCAGTTCTGGAGCCACTACCCCCAACCCATGTGTTATTCCACTATGGACACCCATCCCAAAGGATCTCATCCCTGTCCTGCCCATTTGGGGGTTGTTTTGCAACTGTTTTCTCAGCACCACAAAAATCCCTTTGAAAACTCTGTAACACAAAGAAAACTCTTCCAACTATGACCAGACTGCCCAGGGGCATTCCAGATATTCCATGTACAAGAAGCTCATGGTTAATGGTTGTCAGGTACTTGGAAAAGACACTTTTTAAGAGGAAAAGCCTCCCTTGCAGCACAATTATCTGGGGCCTCCAGAGCCCATGGAGCTGGGGATGGTCCCTATGGAGGAGCCATCCCATCCCCAGCACCAGGCTCAGGGATCATCCTGGCTTTCCCCTGGCCTCAGGGGTCACACTGAGCACAGGCACAGCACCAGGCACACACAGCAGCTGCCTCTGCTCAGCCCTGACCCCAGGAATGATCAGGAAACCATCCCAGCCCTCAGCTTGCCAGTGTTGCCTGGAACACAGCAGCAAGGAGGGGTCAGGGCCTGCCAGGGCTCCCCTGAGCTCCTCCCACAACACATTTACTGCTCTCTGACACCACCAAGGAATGTTCAACCCTTGCACTGCTATCAGGGAATCCTCCTTCAAATGCCAGCAAGGCTCATTCCTGACTTTTGGAAATATGATTCCAGAAACAAATGTTGGTGCCCCCATCAAGAACTGTGGCACGCTCTCCTTAATGAGCCTTCTCCTTCTGAAATATGTCAAGAACCAGGCAAATGTTCCTCCTGGTCCTGAAAAAACATCAAGACCAAAAAAACCCTAACCTTACACCAGCTCAACTACAGAGCAAGATTTAGACACTGAGCAGGAAAAGCAGAGATTGTGCTGAGCCCAAGCCCTGGGGAACAGAAATCAGATCAGTCTTTAAAAACAAGAGTGGGACCTTTGCATCATGCAAAGAACATTTTCCGTTTGTAGAAGTTTATATTTAGTGTTAAAAATGATGCATCTCCTGAAGGTGGGCTTTTCTGGTGTCCAGGTGAAGCCTGGACAAGTGAGGGAGCCTTGACACTGCCACGTCCTTCCTCTCCCGTGTATGTGAATATCTGTTTGTAATGTCTGCACAGCAACATCATCCTTGAACACAAACCTGAGGGACAAAAATTGCCATTTAACTGAATTGACAAGTGACCTATGAACTCCACACACATTAAACTACACTTGGGAGCAGCAGGGAGGACTTTTAGAAAGTCTTTTCAGACAAACAGTGAAGGGCAGTGGTAGAGACCCAAATTCCAGGGAGTTCAGCTCATCCACCTTCCCCACACCAGACTCCCAGACTCACTGCCCTTGTTTACATCGCTACAGAAAAAAGATCACTAATTCCTCATTACATCTGCAGGGTAAGAAATAATTAGTTTGAAGCCAAGGGATGTTTTTACTTCCAAGAGCTTGCCCAGGCAGCACAAGACCCCCAGAAAGGACAGGACTTTGTCCCTCTGTGAGCCTTTGATAGCATCAGGTTCATGCAGCATCTCCTGAATCTCTAATTGAGGTGCAGCCCATTATCAACATACAGCACTGAGCTTAATTAGAGAGGGAAATCAATGAAGATCATCCAGAAGGTATGAGAAAGGTTTGAGTAATTTTCAGTGATGGTTCAAATTTCTTCCCTGGAATTGTTTCCAATAATAATGAAAGCTTAATGCAAAAATAAGAGTTACCCAGACATATTACTCTGCTGCTGCAGGCCTTAATGTGCTTTGCAAAGAGCTACAATTTCTGGGGCAGGATGGCATCAGCTTTTTATCAGAGCAGCTGCCACAGAGAACCCTGGAAAGCAAGTCCAGGATTCTGCACCTTCAGGCTCTTCCCTCTGCAAGTGTCTTGTTTTCATTTTAAAGAAAGTCTTGACTTGCCTCACACAGCCTGGCACATTCTCATTTTATTTTAATAACAGGTCATATGTTAATACAAGTATAATCACAACTAGTTGTTAAGCCAAGCTCTTCAAATAAAAAACATTAAAATAATTACCTGCCATGGGTAATCAAAGTGTTTCCTGTACTGGAGACCCCATTCCCACATGAACAGGGAAATGCAGGGGAAGGCACTTCTGCCCAGCCCTCCCAGAACACAGAAATCACTGTTCCCTCACACAGGACCAGCATGCATTACACCTGTTTTCTGCTAGAACAGGGCTTTGCCATTGGCATCAGCTCTCTCAGCTCTACTGAAAATATTTCCAGCATTTCCTTCTAAAGCACAAAATGGACAATTCCATCAAAACACTTCTGCATTGGGTTTTTTCCATACAATTTGCTCTGGCAGCACAAACGAGGCAGTGATCAGCCTACTGCCACGTGCAACCCCTCATTTATCACCACAGACACCCCAAAATAAGCTTTTCTTTTTTAATTTTTAATTTTAGTTACATTAACACAGCAAGGCATTTAATGCATAGTATTTAAGATACACTATCAGGCACTGAATGCTGTTCTAGACAACTTAATTAGGAGTTGACTTTCTGCTCTTCCAAAAACTCAGTGAAAGGGAATAACAAACAGCAAAGAGCAACTCTGACTCTTCCCCCACCAACACAGAGATTCCTTTAGAGACTGCAGGCCTGCCATCTCAATTTCATAGGAGAATGAAAATGGAATTTTTTGGTTTAATATTTTCTGCTTCATTACTAACTGCAGTTAATATTTCAACAGAGAGAAATCTCTCTCCAAGCTGCTGGTCCCACCCCAGCACCAAGGCAGGCGACAGGAAGGCCCTGTGGTGACCTCACTCAGCCCCAGCCCCTACACAAATCCCCAGGGCACAGCCATAAAGCTGAAATATTGCCCAGATGAAGACTGAACTTATGACCTTCCCAGTATTTAACTGCCACGTTGGCTCTTGCAGGCTGAGCAGATTAAATACAGTGACTACCTGTTTCCCCAGCTCTTCCATCATCACTCTCCACACTAATCTGAGGGAAATGCTACAGATTTTTCATGGCTGGGGAGAGCAAAACAAATTTTTCCAGTGCTCTCAATTCATTGCACGTGTTGTAAATACCTGGTACCAGCAGCCACAGTGAGGGGAGAGCACTGCCAGCACAGCCAGAGAGAGGAGACTTTATATAAACACCAAATTCTTGCCTCCACCACAGGAAGTGTCCTGCCCTGGCCTGGCCTGGGACTGTGGTGACACTGACCTTGGGCACCCAAGGAAAAGTGAGGAGGTCCCTTTGCCATATTCTGTGATATTCTGGGTACAAAGCTGCACACACATTTTATCCATTTAGTGCCTGGCCCTACAGACTCCCTCAGCTGGGGCCAGGACTCAGCAATGTCCAGCTTTAGGGGCCGGGACTCAGCAATGTCCAGCTTTAGGGGCCGGGACTCAGCAATGTCCAGCTCTAGGGGCTGGGACTCAGCAGTGTCCAGCTTTAGGGGCCAGGACTCTTTCAGCTGCAGCTCCTCCTTGGGATGTTCCATGTTCTCTCCATATTAAACCATTTCTCAGATGCACCAGGCAAAGCTCTGGTGTGTGACCAGTGGGTGCATGAAATCTCCAATTTGCACACACATAGAATCACTGATCCTGAATGCTTTGGGTTGGAGGGGATCCTACAGATTCACATTCACCCCCTGCCACAGGCAGGGACAACTTCCACTAGGCCAGGTTGCTCCAAGCCCTGTCCAGCCTGGCCTCGGGCACTTGCAGGGATGGGGCAGCCCCAGCTTTCTTCCAGAGTTAAGGAAATTCTCTCAGCTCTACCTCCCAGATACACATAACAAAGTGACTGAGGACATAAATTTGTGTGGAATTCTTCTGGATTCTTTAGTACCTTCTAGTCAAGTCCTCTTACCTGTTAAAGTAATTTTCCTGATTCAGTCATGCTGTGATGTATGTAGGGAAATTAAACCCAATCATTTTTTAAGCCCAGCATTAGGCCAACAGAAGGCTCCTCTAACACCTTTTATATATGACACAGGGGTTCAACTATTTCCAGGTATGTGAAACTGGTGATACCTTTAAGTGTCACCAACAGGATCATAGTAACTGCATTGAAGGTACCATTTCTGCAAACTGCTCCTCTAACACCTTTTATATATGACACAGGGGTTCAACTATTTCCAGGTATGTGAAACTGGTGATACCTTTAAGTGTCACCAACAGGATCATAGTAACTGCATTGAAGGTACCATTTCTGCAAACTGCTCCTCTAACACCTTTTATATATGACACAGGGGTTCAACTATTTCCAGGTATGTGAAACTGGTGATACCTTTAAGTGTCACCAACAGGATCGGAGTAACTGCATTGAAGGCACCATTTCTGCAAACTGAAAATGGTGCCAAATGTAACAGAAATACAATGTCATAGAAACCAGACCATGAATTCCCAGGACTGCTGGCTGTGCTCACCCATACCAGTTGCAATAAACTCTCCCCAAACACTTTCCCTTGTACAAAGCCACAGTGAAACCCAGGTACTTCCTGCCAGCTGAGCACAGGCTCACAGTGAGACACTTGAGGGCACCTCACCCTTAGGGATGGCCAGGAGCTCCATCCCCACTGCCAGGGAACAACAAGGACTCCATGCCAGCCCTGGCACTGCCTGGTACCACACCAGAGAGCCTCATCTCCTCCCAGGGTTTTGTGTCCTTGTTAGAGGACACAGAAAAGCTGATCATGGAGCAAAGTGACCTTTAAGAGCATTCCCTTGAGTCCATGCACAATTTAAACTTACAACTGGATAAAGCAAGTTGTTCCTGACTGGAAATTACAGTCAATCCCTACCTGGCACTGCTGGGAAATCTCAGTTAAGTGGCAGCCACAGGATCGTTTTTCCAGTGTCCCTGCCCTAACACTGCCAAGCAATGGCATCACCCCCCTTGGCACAGAATTCCCTGTCTCTGGACTGTCATGGGGAAATGTTAATGGAAGGAAAAGAGATTGGCTGCCCTAGCACAACCCTGAGTACAAACTGAAACCTCCAATAAAAAATGGGGACTTCAAGGAGAGCTGCAGAAAAATACATGAGAAGGGAGTTAGTACCAAAAAAATGGGTTTCTTGTCTGAAACTCTGCCAGACTAATTTCCAAAAATGGCAGAATGAGCTTAAATTAAGCAAAATCATGCTGTTATTAAGAGGGAAGAGATGACAATTTCTCTGGTCTAGAGGAAAATGATACAGGGATCAGGTAGCAGTTATTCAAGCTATTCAACCCTGCACCAAATTACAGTAATGCAGAAATACAATTACTCCCTACAGTGACCTGTTAAAGGAAAGTGGAATTAAGATTAGAAATAAGAAGTAAAATTAGAAATGCCACCATCAAAAATGTACTCTGTAGAATATCTAATATATATTTAATACACAAGCATTAAAGGATTTTCTTTTCAGTGCCAGGTATATTAAAAAAAACCAGCATGGAAGGACTGGCAGAAAATATTCTGAGTCTTCACAACCAAGTGAAGAAATGCTTTACTTCGGTTCAGATAAGGAACAAAAGTTGTCTCCAGTCCACTTCCATCCCTCAGGGGACCTGGCTGATGTCCTACACCAAGGCTACAATCTCAGCTTTATCCACAATCTGCTTAATTGCATCACATCATTGATGTTATTAATTGCTGCCACTGCCCATAAAACACAAAACCAATTCTGTAAAATAGAGAGGCTGGGACTGAATGAAACACAGCACACGGTGAGCTGTGTGAAACCAGCAGAAAGTGCTCCAAAGCCTCAAGCTCGGAGGTATTTCCAAAGCACAGCACCAAATCTTGATTCTTTTGGCCCAAGATACAAGGTAAGGAAAACATGGGGTTTTCTG
The DNA here is from genome assembly GCA_013398175.1 of Climacteris rufus. Classification (NCBI taxonomy): domain Eukaryota; kingdom Metazoa; phylum Chordata; class Aves; order Passeriformes; family Climacteridae; genus Climacteris; species Climacteris rufus. The sequence continues at coordinate 2,018 of VZRZ01000809.1, read as the reverse complement.
CATGAGCAGATTGAGTCAAAGCACTTCTTTTTGGTCAGAAAGGTTTTGTCTATAGAAAACCCTTCATTTATGGATGTTCAGTGAATAAATGTCTCCCCTCAGAGCTACTTTTTAGACAAACTTTGTAGCACCACAATCCCCAGTAAAGTCACTTAAGCTCTTACAAGGACCCTGCTACACAAGAACTGCTCCTACAAGCCATGGAACTCCAGAGGAAGAACTGTAAACCCATATTAAGGTCCAATCAATAAAAAAGACAGATTTCCTCATGGAATATAAGAAAGGCAAAGAAGTCAAAATTCTACCTGAATTTTTTTCTACTCCTTACCAAGTCTGCTTTATTTACTTTTTTATGTATAGTAAGATGCTTTTAAAACAACATTATCAATATTTCAGTGCCATTTCTAGTAAAAATAGCTTGCAAGAGTCAGCAGAACAGTTACACACACAATAAACCAGTGTATTACTAAATATCTCTGCTTTTATCTCCTCACAAGCTCATTGAAAACAACAATATATTTAAGGATTATGAAAAATGCATTAGAGATGTCCTTCCCACAGACAACCAAAGTTGCAGTACCACAGGTTGACTTTCAGATGGGACCAGCCACACTGTGGCTTTGGTCCTCCTTTAAGTATGTGACATCAACCACATTTAACGTTGTACAAGCAGATAGAGCAGGTTTCACCATACTCAGGTTGGATTATAGAAGCACATTCCTCATTTGGCTATTTAGGAAACTCTAGTTTGGATAATAAATCAGAGTAAGAAAGAGAATTTATAAGAGAATTTATAAGAGAATTGGAGGGGTTTGTTTTTTAACAGGGCACAAAAGTGAGCAGGGGCTTTAGCTGATGGCAGAATAAACCTGGTAATGGGTCAGCTGGAGAACTGTTCTCTGTGAAAATCAACATCTCTGGCCTACCTTGGACTGTCAGCTCTGCCTGGGCCTCCAGGGTGTCGTTGCCGCTCTCGGCGATGCAGGTGAAGGTCCCAGCGTCGGCCTCGGCCACCTCCTGGATCTCCAGGATCCCCCCGGGCAGCTGCTGGAACCGCCCGGACCTGGGCAAACAGGGACATGGTCACTCCATGGAAATGGTCATTCCATGGACACAGCCATTCCATGGATACAACCATTCCATGGACACGGCCTTGGCCATGGCCACATCCCGGATCTCCAGGCTCCCCCCAGGAAGCAGCAGGAACCACCCAGACCTGGGCAAACAGGGACACGGTCACTCCATGGATACAACCATTCCATGGACACGGCCTTGGCCATGGCCACATCCCGGATCTCCAGGCTCCCCCCAGGAAGCAGCAGGAACCACCCAGACCTGGGCAAACAGGGACACGGTCACTCCATGGATACAACCATTCCATGGACACGGCCTTGGCCATGGCCACATCCCGGATCTCCAGGCTCCCCCCAGGAAGCAGCAGGAACCACCCAGACCTGGGCAAACAGGGACACGGTCACTCCATGGATACAACCATTCCATGGACACGGCCTTGGCCATGGCCACATCCCGGATCTCCAGGCTCCCCCCAGGAAGCAGCAGGAACCACCCAGACCTGGGCAAACAGGGACACGGTCACTCCATGGATACAACCATTCCATGGACACGGCCTTGGCCATGGCCACATCCCGGATCTCCAGGCTCCCCCCAGGAAGCAGCAGGAACCACCCAGACCTGGGCAAACAGGGACACGGTCACTCCATGGATACAACCATTCCATGGACACGGCCTTGGCCATGGCCACATCCCGGATCTCCAGGCTCCCCCCAGGAAGCAGCAGGAACCACCCAGACCTGGGCAAACAGGGACACGGTCACTCCATGGATACAACCATTCCATGGACACGGCCTTGGCCATGGCCACATCCCGGATCTCCAGGCTCCCCCCAGGAAGCAGCAGGAACCACCCAGACCTGGGCAAACAGGGACACGGTCACTCCATGGATACAACCATTCCATGGACACGGCCTTGGCCATGGCCACATCCCGGATCTCCAGGCT
>VZRZ01000800.1:0-14196 GCA_013398175.1 Climacteris rufus | reverse complement strand
TTGGGCTAGCCTTTCAGGCATCATTGGAGTCTGGTCAGCAGCAGGGATCCCCAGGGATCGGTGTTGCAGCCAGTCCTTTTTAATCTTGATGATTTGGATGAGGGGATTGAGTCCATCATCAGTAAATTGCAGATTGCACCAAGTTGGGTGCGAATGTCAATCTGTTGGAAGGTAGGAGGGCTTTACGGAGGGACCTGGACAAGCTGTATTGATGGGCTGGGTCCAACAAATGAGGTTCAAGAAGTCCAAGTTCCAGGTCCTGCACTTTGGCCATAACAACTCCCTGCAGCCCTACTGGCTGGGGACAGAATGGGCGGACAGTGGCCAGGCATAAAGGGGCTTGGGGGTGCTGGTCAACAGCCTACTGAACATGAGCCAGCCCAGGTGGCCAAGAAGGCCAATGTCATCCCGGCCTGCATCAGGAATAGTGTGGCCAGCAGGACCAGGGAGCTCGTTCTTCCCCTGTACTTGGCACTGGTGACGCCGCACCTTGTGTTCTGTGTCCAGTTCTGGGCCTCTCAGTTTAGGAACGACATTGAGATGCTCGAATCCATCCAGAGAAGGACAACAAGGCTGGTGAAGGGTCTGGAACATAAGCCTTATGAGGAACAGCTGAGGGAACTCTGGGTGTTTAGCCTGGAGAAGAGGAGGCTTAGGGGAGACCTCATCACTCTCTACAACTATCTGAAAGGAGGCTGTAGTCAGATGGGAGTCAGTCTCTTCTCCCAGGCAACCACTGACAGAACAAGAGGATACAGTCTTAAGCTGTGCCAGGGGAATTTTAGGCTAGACATTAGGAAAAAATTCTTCACTGAAATAGTGATTGGGCACTGGAATGGGCTGCCCAGGGAGGTGTTGGACGTGGCACTCAGTGACATGGTTTAGTTGATAAGGAGGAGTTAGATCATAGGTTGGACTTGGTGATCTCAAAGCTCTTTTCCAACCTAGTTAATTCTGTGATTGTGTGATTCTGTGACCCTACCAGACCAAGCCTGTTGTCAGCTCCCAGACAGTCTGGTAGTGCTATGATTATCAGTCAGCACCACCATTTCTCTAGGGCATTCATTATGTTGTCTGCTACTGATTAAGACACTGTCTGATGGAAGTCTGTTTGTGACAAAATTCAAACGCTTTAGTTGTTATCAAGCATCTAATACCCCGGGTGATCAAATTTCTCTCATAAGGAAGTCAATGGCAATGTCAACAGGATATGAAAAAACGCAGCTATTTTTGTAATACCATTTCTTTTCATGTACATCTGTTAGTTCAAGCCAAATGTACCTTAACTGTTTGTATTGGTACCCTGACAAAAGCCCCGATGAAATCAATTATTTATGCAGTATTCCATATGTCTGAAAGTTATTCTAAGATGTGATGGACGCAGACTTGTTTCTGTTAAATCTGAACAGCCCCATTGCCTCAGTATGAAGAGTAAAAAGACAGAAAGTACCTCATTAACCAGTCAAACAAATTATGATAAAAAATTAACCGCTTTAATATTTTGCTTAAAAGCATCGTTATGAGTAAATACTGGGTTTTTAAAATTTTTATTCAGAGGTGAATTAAATAAGAACATCAATAAAACATACATTAAACAATTTAATTAGGCATCTGATCGTTAAAGGTGACATTCATACCTCACCATAAAAATCAAAATAATTGGGTAATGTGGAGAGGGTTAATTAGATACTTTTTATAGACAACTATAAAGTGATATATAGTACAATTCTTAGACAAATAAAATAAGGAAATATTACTGTAAATATTAGCGTAATGCTGTGACAGGCATTTTTAAATGTGCAAGGCTTGGAAAATTCTAAATTACACCTCCCATAGCAACTGTATCTCAGCAACAATGCATATATAAAAATGTCAAGTCTAATGCTACATAGTGCACAGTATTAAAAATTGTCTTTGTGACTGAGTAGATTTATTTAGAGCTAATCTGAGATTCAGAAGCTCCACAGAATGTCTCAAGGACACCCATTCTCCAATTCAGCAAAGTATTTGAGCAAACATCTAATACTGGGCATTAAGCCAGTCTTTTCGGCATCACCTTCAACCACAGAGTTATAGCCAAATTAGTGTTTCACTGAAACAAAGCTATGTAAAAACTACAGGATACGTTCCTACTGCTTAAGTCTCATTTTGATTCTTAGGTGGGAGAAGTTGTATACTGCTAAGCATGTTATGTATGTTGATATAACTTCTTTCCAAAGGCATCTATTTAAGCTTTGCCATATTCACCTGTATTTGTTGTTGACCCATGAAGAAAAACTACATTCAGGATGTAGCTTGAATAATATAAGGCCTGACCCTGTAAAATAATCAGCCTCTTCTGCTTCCAATGACAAGTGCAGATAGTTTTAATCCACACCATATTAGGCATAAGGCAAAGCTGTCAAGCTATAGATTTCTGAGAAATGCATGATTAGGGAAGGAAAAATGGCACTGATAATAGACAAACACATTTTAGTAGACACTGTGACACCCATAAATACTGTCTGTTTACATTCTGTGAGATGATCCACCTAGCTACACTTCAGGAACATCAGAAACTCCAAATTAGGGAGCTGCAGATGAAACCATAACTTGGATTCATCTTCATGTCCACCAACAACTTCAGTTACAGCATTAAGAAATTCTGGTGGGCGTGTCATGTGACTAAAAGGACCATTTTGGGGAAAATGTGCATAAGGAGAAAATTAAATGTGAGCACGTAACGAAAACAAACTTTATGTAAAGACTGGCCTGCAGATAAAGTTTACACCAATTATGTTCCTTACGATCCTGGTGAAGAAATATCTGCATATTCTGGAGGCTGAGGAATACAGAGGGACAAAAACAAAACACAACAAAAGTAAAGTTTTGGTGCAGATCTCAGAATAGTCACGTATCTTAAAAAAATCTCAGCCTTCTTTTATCCTTATGCACGTCTCTAACAGCTTTTGAAATAATTGTGAAAATATTTAGATCATTTATCTAAAATTGTATTTTATTTTTCCCAGAGATAAATAGAATAAGATATGCCTTAAGATAGTTGCATATTGATGAGGACTCATTTTTTTATAGGAAAGTAGTGCCTTACTCTCTATCTTTAACACTGCATCATTTTCACAAGACCTAATGTCCCTCATTTGGTCATTTTCAGTGATAATCAAAAATATAAGGGTCAACCTCTTTAGAGTCTGAACAATAGGGCAGTAAAGGAGGAGCTCAATGTATAAGAAAAGCTCTGGATTGGACAGATTTAGTGAGAAGATTTTCCTATGGTTTTCCAGTGCTGGTGACACAGATAGCATAGGCAGACCTTGGGTTTCCAGCTGACAGTCCTGCCTCCAGACCTGTTTGCTGCCCACCTCAGACTACTCACCTGCCTGTCCAGAACTCATTGCAGCTCCATTCAGTTAAAGTGCCCTGAATCCAACTGTGCAAATCTTCATATTTTCAGTGTGAGAATTTCATATTCTCAGTGACTGTTTTCATATGTCGCAAAATTTGCACTGCAGTGAACCTGAAGAGTAAAACCTAGACATATAAAGGAATTCAACTTCATTTGTGGCATATCTGTGTGCTTTGCCTCCCCTAATGTAGACTGATGGTTTAAAGAGGAGATACTGAAGTGACCAGAGTCCTCAATGAGAGGGGTGGAGCATTCTCTGTGCCCTTTGGGGGTTTAGTGGGGTGTTTGGGGCACGTTGCAGAATCCAAAAGTTCAGCAACCACAGAAAGCCTGAGGGCTGTAGCACTTCTGCTGTTTAAACTACATCTGCAGCTGTTGTTTTGAGTTTACAACAAATTCCAAAGCATTTTGGGGGGAGGGCAGAGAAAGGGACATTTTCCTCAGCTGGAGGATCAGTTTCAAGGTAAAGAAACTGAACAACTGCCAACTACAAGGCAATAGGAAAAAGTTGGGGGATTTTTTTTATTGTTGTCGTTATTTTAAATCATATGCAGACAAAGCCTAGGCTGCACTTTGGTGATATTTGTAGGAGGAGTTTGTGGGCAGAAATCTCAGTAGCAAAGTACAGCTTATCATATGGTGCTGTCTGCTCCCAGCTGTACAGGATGGTGACAAACAAGTCAAAAAAGTAGTGGAAAGAAGGTAGGAAGGGTTTCTTCTCCACAGTCCTTGAAACAAAATCAATTTAGCAAAACAAATGTAAAATAATTGGATTCTTTTTCTTTGTTTTCTTTGTCTATTCTCTAGTTAAGTGTTTAATTTAGGAGCTTTCTTTACTATTTCCAAGTCTTACACATGTTGCTTAGCAATAAAGGTGGTTTTGCTTCTATTCTGAGACAAATACAAATTCTGAGGCACATTGGGAGTTATTTCAGTGCTATGTACAGTGCAGTGAATGTCTGTGAAATTTTGAAGATACAGATCAAGGGGCCAAATTAGTTAGATTGGTCTGGATTTCCTTTGTAATAAATCCATTACACCACATAGTATTCTTTGTCCCCAGGTTCTTTTGCTTTAATTTTCCCAGAATAAGGACTTTTTTCAAAATATTCTAGATAATCTTTTCTGTTTTTTGAGGAAAGAAAAAAATGTCCTGTAGCAAATCTGCATTAAAACATACTTTTTTAAGTGCTAAATGTGCAATCTTCCAACATTATTTTCATTACTTTGAAAATTTGTGTAATTTCCCCTAGATGTCTAAAGGACAGCTGAGCAAAAAATTATTTTTCATTTAGTCAGTTCTTGGAAATTTTGTGCTCTCTAGGTTCTCTATTGATTTCCAAGTAATTCTTATTTTTGTCCCACAGATCTCAATCAGCAGCACTTTTAGAAAATATCACTGAAAGGCAGCACCTACAGTATTATTTATGTGAACACAACTATTTATAGGTAAGTCTCACCTAGATTCATACAAGAGATTTGTATTTAAATAATTTCTAATAACTCCTTTGTTATTAAGTCACAAAGAAAGGACTACTACCTGTATAAAAATCCTGCAGAAAATAAGTAAACAGTCTTCTTTCACTAATTATTGCATTTTTAAGTCCTATAGGTACACAAATAGGACCCCTGGCTCCCACTTGCCACATCATAAATACAGCAATGCCTCTATAGTGCTTCAGGTGCTAATCCCTGTTCCGTGAACAACTGGAACTAGAAACTTTCAAATTATTTTTGTCTATCCACTTCTCCTGTACAAAACCAACCAACCAAACAAACAAACACAGTTACAGATTATAGGCTTTCACCATAGTAGAGGAAGAAAGAAAATGCTGTTATTAATATGTTTCATATGCTTTCAAAATAGCAATTATGAGCAAAATGTGAGACTCTCCAGATTATATCCAAGGAAAGAAGAAATGTCTGTGGCTCAGGATAAGTGGAACAAGTAGATTAGAAAGGAGTAACAACTATAAACTTTCATGGTATGTAGCAGTGTTGTAATGAGCAGTAACTTCCACAACAAGTATGCTGCCTGCAATGAAACTATTTCCCCAGTTTATTGGCATTGGCACATGGTTTCTCACCGGCCATTGGAGCCCTGTTTTCTGAAGTTATATTAAATTGCTTACACCTAAATACCTACTTTTTTTAAAGTCCAGGGTACGTCCTGGTTCAATTATCTGGTATGCATGCAAATATTGTGTTTATGCACACATGATTCTGTATATTATTCATTGTGTTTGACAGATTTTAAAATCATATTTAATAGTTGCTATTGCCATTGGACTGATGGAAAAAAGGTAAGATGCTGAAGGCTCTTAATGACTTAGAAAAGGCAAAAGCAGATGGAAAATGTGCTCCAAAGTGACTTAACCTCATCCACAAAGAGCTCTTAAAAGGCTTTTATGGATTCACTGCAAGTTTTGAGGTAGGCAAAGGCTTTTATGGATTCACTGCAAGTTTTGAGGTAGGCAAAAAAAGGAAAGCAAAAATAAATCTAGAGTATGGCAGAAATGTGTGAAAACTGCAAAATATAGAAAACAGAAATCTGAGTGCTACACAGCATACTACATTTTACAGGCATTGTTTTATGCATTAGTGGTGCACATATACCACTGCATGTGCATAAAGTACTGTATTTAGTGCCACTGATTTTAAATGCAATGTACTGTTTTATTTTTACAAATCATACTGCAGAGCGTTTATGAATCTACTACTAAATACAGTATTACCATAAATAATTTAAATCAAATTACATTTGTCAACTAAACCAACACAGTACCTTTAATTATACATAATCCTTGATTTTTTAACTGTGTTTGTCCCCTTGCTTGTGGACAGGTAAAAGTCAGTATTCTGCAATTGATCTCTCCATCATCAGAATTAATTAATGATGCCCTACCATGTTTCCAGTGGAAGGCAAAGACTTTTTGTTTTAATTTCCATTTTGTCTGACACCAAGGGTGCTGCTAGCACTGCACAAACCTGTGTTTTAACACAAATATAAATGGTTACTGAAAAATACCAAAAATAAAACAAAACAAAAGTACCTAAACAATTTAAAATGCAGTAAATATGTTTTTTCTTTATCATTATCCTGGTCATGAGATTTATAAAAATTTATCCAGTTACGTCAGCTCACATGACAGCTCTTCTGCCCATGACCCCAGCATCACTGCAGATTATGGCCAACACACCCAACAACAACCCCTCAGGCTCCATCAATTTCAGATCTCCATTTTACTGTCTGGAAAAGCCAAAGAATTGCCAAATCCTGAGGGGGACCCAAGGCAGGAGGCCTTTTGTAATCTCTGTGATTGTCCAGCCAGTGGGCCAGGGAATGTGGCTGCAGCTGAACTGTTGAGAGTGGAGTCAGCTGCTCCTCAGTCACATCAGCTCTCCTGCTCATTGTTGTGAACCCTTGTCTCAGTGTCGTCACCTGCTGGTCATGCCCAACAGCTGCTTCCTCAGACTGGGAACTGGCACCCCATTTGTTGTACTGAACTGGACCTGCACATGGCTCTGGAGATACAGCTTCCCCATTTCCCTTGTTCCTCCGTGGACATACAAAGACCTTAAGGGATTTTGAGGACTTACAAATTGATATGAGTAGAGAAGAATCACTCTTTACCAAGCCACACATTTGTGTTATGCCCAAGGCGTATCAAAAGTCAAGAAGTCCCGTGTGAGGGATGCTCCTGCCATGAAAAGGTTCTGAGCAGCTTACAGGAGGACCACCACATTAAAGGCATCAGTATATGAGTTGTGACAAAATGCATTTGTGTCATCCCCATAAGTAGATACCAGACTCACCCGATTTCTACTTACATATCTTCACTGTCTCCATGTACATCCCTCACTTTGCTGCATGAGACTTACTGCAAGAGAATATCACGTTTGGTTTTTTGTTTGTTTGTTTGTTTGCTTGGTTGTTGTCATGGTTTAGCCCTGGCTGACTGCCAAAGCTTCCACGAGAGCCACTTTTCCCCCTTCTCCCCTCCCTCTACAGCAGACAATGGGAAAGGAATGTGTTACTAAGCTGAGATAAGGACACTGAGAGAGGAAAAACTCCCTAATTACAGCAGACTAAAACAGGCTCAAAACTTGAACGATGATTAAGTAAATTAATTGCAGAGTTAAAGGAGCAAGCAAAACATCTTTTAAACACTCCTTCTCTTCTCCCCCCCATCCCCCAGCAACCCACAGCCCTCCCTCCTGCCCTCAGAAAGTAAGGAGGACTGGGTTTTTTTTTAGTCAGTTCATTCCTCAGATGTTTTTTCTTCTTAGCAAAATGTCTAAAGGGAAGGTTGGGTTTTTTCTTCTCCTCTCTCTCTCTGGCACTGTGGCAGGTTCGCAGAAGTTGGAAGGCAGCCCGCCCGGACTCTGCCGCCGCCCCATTGCTCTCCCACAGCCAAGCTGGTCCCTCTTAGGGTAGGAATAAACCCAGGCTTTTTTAAACTTAATTGACTCTTTTCAGTCTCCAGGAGCAAAGGCCTTGTCAATCATGTCAATTCCCACCAGACCACAGTCTCTCCTGTAGGAGGTCCCTCCCTTCTGCCCCGTAGTGGGGTGGATCTAGGCTCCTTCATGGACCGTCAGGGTATGGGGAAACACTGCATTTGGTACAGTCCCTTACCATAGGCCCCGAAGACATTTCAGCTCCAAAGATTAAAGGACCTCCTCCTCCCTTCTTCTTCTTCTTCTTGGCTGGCTTTGTTGGTGTCCATATCTGTTGTTTCTTTTATATGCTGTACTCCTTTCCTCTGCCTAACAACTACTTAACTATTGGTACATGGCAGGCGCATGCCTACTCCTGAGTTTGCTTCTTAAATATGTTGTCACAGAGGGGTTACCTTCCTTCCTAATTGGCCCAGCTGTGGCTAACAGCATGTCTGTCTTCAGAAGCCATCAGAGATAGGCCCTGACTGGACAGCTGTGGAAGCTTCTGGCAGCTTTTTTACAGCAGCCATCTTTTGGCCTCTACCACACCAAAAAAGCCAGACCCCCTCAAACTACCACAGTTGTTTACAGCATTTTCACAATTTCCTGGGTGAAGACATCGTCTCACCTCAGTTCTGATTGCAAAACTGCCAAACCACTTTGCTTATAGTATGAAATCTTTCTTGAATTTGTATGTTCAGCAATTTTTAACTCTATGTGTCCAACTGGGTACCTTCCAGAGACTGAGCATCTTCCAACAACAATCTAATGTTGGTATTCATATGTTCAAAAGAACGTGTGACCAGCCAAAAGCTGGGAGGTCCTCAGAGATAAAGACCTTCAGGTCAAAGCAGAGCAAATACTCTTCTTTCATTAATTTATTCCTGTGGCTGAAATGTACAGTTCACCAACAGAAATTCATAAAGGTCAGTGGTGAGCAGCTGAAAAACTTTAAGAAAACAGTCTTAGGCTCAGTTTTTCTAAATATTGCACACATACATTTTATTTTTAGATTTTAAAATGAACATAAAAAGAAGAAGCAAATATTAATTTTATTATACTTGCCAATTAATTGCTAATGCAAATATTTTGGTTTGCAATAACTCAAATATTTCCATTTGATACACATCACTAACAACACTCACAACAATCTCTGCAATATTGGCAGTGATTATTTCTTGTAGACATGTAGGATCAAGTTTTCAGCCTGGTATTATAAGCCTTATTTCTGAATGTCTAAAATCTTGCAAGTAAAGCATTTTTATTTAATATTATATTACACATTGATGTTCTTACAAAAAAATAGTTTAAATGATGTTTTTTAAAAACAACTCTTCAGACATCCCACATGAAATAACATAGGGAAATGAAAATGTGAGTTTGAGCACAGAACCTCTTGGAAGGAAGGAATAGACCTGTTGGGAAGGTCTAAAGATGGCAAAACGGCACATGAGAGAGCAAACAAATAGAAAGGTAAAGATGCAAGGGAGGCCATGTTTTTCTGTTGTGATCCTGAGGCAGAGCAGATATTAAATGGACAAAACCCCTATAATACTTCCTTGTGTAATTGCATCCATTTGGACAAAAGTCCAAACCAACCAACCAACTAAAAACCCATCAGCATAAAACCTGAAGATGTCTAAGCCAGCCTTTGCCTTCCATCTCTAAGTGTTTCAGCAGAAATACACACACAAGTATGGAATATGTTAACAATTGGTGAAAGGGTGGATCTGAACTGTGAGAAAGTAAAAGGCAGTAGGAATATGCATGGAAAAAGGGGTGGACGAGTGACGGAGTGATAGAGAGAGAAGTCACCAGAGACACAACTTTTGGGAAGCATCCTGGCAGCACAAACAGTCAAAATTCTGAACAAGCAAAGAGTTTCCCATGGGTTTCATGAGATCTTTATAGGTGGTATCAAATGTAATTGCAAATTATACATTTCTACTCAAAAATTTTATGAAGACATTCCCATTGACAGGAATTACAAGGACGAAATAGTTTGGGGTGATTTTCCCCCCATAGTTTGGGAAACTTGTTTAAATGAAAGAGAAAGTTCTAACAAATACTGGTCTGCTTGGTTAATTTTCTTTTTTTTTTCCCCCCTTCCTTCAAAAAGAAATAATAAAGATTTCTAAATGTCTATGGAGTTTGACTCACAGACACCGAAATCAATGAGCACCACTCTATTGGCTTCAGAGCACAGTGGATGAATTGAAATTATTTTGTTCTTAGTACTTGATTTTTTTCTTCACTTTTCTGCTGATTCAAGAGCATGAGACTGTTCTGCATCCAATAGCTGCAGAGTTTTTTTGAAGAACTCAAGGCTACAGCTTAGAGATTGATTTGGCTTTCTTCCTTTATAAAAAAGAACTACAATTGGTTATAATTAAAATTTAGGTTATAATTTTGAAAGAACAGAAAAAATCAAGGAAAGGTATTGCCATGTGGAGAGGGAGTGGGAGAGATAGCATCTCTTTTCATTTAAAAAGAAATATATGCAGAAAGAGAAAATGTGAACACAAATTTCTTTACTTCAAAGCATTTCCAAATGCTCTTGCCTGACTGATATTTTTCTAAATTGGCTTATACTGTAGGAATCAATTAAAATATCATTGCTGATACATTGCTGCAGGAAAACTGTAAGCCTGGACATGCACAGCCATATTTCATGATGCAATAGGTACTCATATGATGTATTGAGCAAAAAGATTAAATAATTATAAAGTTTAGAAAATAATTTTCAGTACATTTGAATACATATGCAAAAAATAAGAAAAGGGTCACTTTGAACAGAACATTACAAGGACAGGGCTTTTTATGCTCACTGCATCTGTGTATCTTTCTCAGGTGCATGAAATAAGGCTCTTCACTGCCACAAATGTAACAGAACTCCCAGAGCAAAACAGAGCACTCATTTGCACTGTGGACTTCCTCGCTGATGAACACAAGATTACAATAAACACTATTTCCAAATACTGCAGTGCTCCTGGTCACGCCACCATAAGCAGACACTTACATCAGACTACTATCCAGTTCTGGATCAAATGAATCATACTGAGCATCAGCTCTGTCTTGAAGCTTTGTTATACCTTTTTGCAGAAGCACAAGTGGTTCCTGGAGACACACACTGGATTGTTAAACAGAGATGTAGTTTTGAGCAGCTCTTTAGAAGTTACATTTGAAAAACAGAGTTCTGTGATGGCTGCTGGAATGAACCATAACCAGAGACTGAGAAGCATCTAGCACTTTTCAGGAAACATCTAGGAGTTAACAGAGATTAAATGTAAAGATACACAATGCAAAAGCATCATTTTGCATGAGATACTTTTACTTTCTTGGATTTCTGTTTCTTTTGCTGTTGCTTGTTATACAGCAATTAAGATGCATTCCCTTGTAAATGTTTTAGACCTCTCTATATTTGCCATATTCTGATGGAAAGTAGAAATGTGCCCTCAGTTTAAAACCACAAGGAGCAGTGTAGTGGTTTAGCCCCGGCCAAAACGGCTAAGGCCCCACTAAGACTGCTTTTTTCCTCCCTTCCGAATTGAACTGTGTTACTAAACCCATGATAAGAAATGCTGGTAGAGGAGCAAAATCAGGCTGAGACAAGGTCAGAGCTTTTAAATGATAAAGTGAATTTATTACAGAGTAAAAGGAGCGAGCAAAAACAAAGGAACATCTCCCAAACATTCTTTTCTCTGCCATCCTCCCATTCCGCCCCCCCCTTTCCTAAAAGCTTCACAGCCCTCACTCTCCTCCCAGATCATAAGGGGAACCCGGGGAGGGGGTTTTATCTCTAATGAGTTTAGTCCTCAGATGCTCAGTTGTTTCTTCTTCTTAGCAATTATACCTGGAGGTTTCTCTCTCTCTCCTCCTCTGGCACCATAGCACGGTTTGCAGAAGTTGGCACGCAGCCCGCCCGAAACTGCTGCCGCTGTTTCCTCCCAAATTAGGCTGGTCCATACTTAGGGTGGGGGTGACTCAAAGCTTCTTTACCTCTCCGACTCCTGCAGTTCAACTCTTTTAGGAGTAGAAGCCGTTACTGACTGTGTCCATTCCTCACCAGACCAAAGCCCCTTCTGTAGGAGATCACTCCTTTTTACATTGTCTCTGCTTCATCTTTTGCCATCGGGCTGGTCTTTCTCTTAGGATAGGAATAAAACCAGGCTTCTTTTAACATAATTGACTCCCTTATTGACTCAGGAGTAAAGTCCTTGGTCCCCACCAGACACAGCTACTCTTGTGGGAGTTCACTCCCTCCTGCACCGTCTCCGCTCCAAGTTTGATTAAAGTCTCTCACCACAGGCTTTGAAGATGTATCAGTTCCGATGCTGCAGGAACCTCCTCCTCCATTGCTTCTCTTCTTTGGCAGACTGGCATCATTTGCTGGCTTTCATATCTGATGTTTCACTTATTTTCCCTAGTTATTTGCTGTACTCCTTCTCCCCTGCCTAATCTACTAACTACATGACTACAGGGTTACATGGCACGCGCGTGCGTACTACAGAGATTGCTTCTTAAATGTACTGTCGCAGAGGCGTTTCTGTCCTTCCTAATTGGCCCAACTGTGGAAAACAGTACATCAATCTTCCAGGAGCCATCAGAGATAGGCCCTGACTGGACAGCTGTGGGAGCTTCTGGAAGCTCCTTACAGGAGCCATCTTTTGGCCCCTACCACACCCAAAAAGCTAGACCCCCCAAACTTCTCAAACCACGACAAACAGCACCTTGTGTGTCATGACAGATGGCAATTCACACAAAAAAACCAAGAAACAGCTCCAGCTGAATATTTTTCATCCGCTCTCTCCAAGAAATGCCTAGCAAAACAAGACTTACCAAAGCGTGCAGTCAGTGCCTCTGGTACAGGAATGCACAATTTCACCAAGCCAGGCACCTTGGATATCTCATGTTAGTTGGGAAACCAAGGTAAGAACATTACCGAATTCTCAAAAATACTCAAAAACCTTTGCTAAAGCACTACCCACTAAATGTAGGAAAAATTTTGTACCACTTTACTAGGTTTTATTTATTTTTTTCACTCCACTTACTACAATAGCAATAAACTATTCAAACAAAGCTAACACATGAATTATGCAGGCTTTGAGAGAGACACCAAAGTGAATGACCACTCACAAGAAAAAAAACACAGCATAGAATTCCATAACTAATAATTTGTAAATGAATGAAAAATACATGCTTCAACCTTGTAATTACCTTGATCCATAAAAAATGGCTGAACTTTTAAAGAAAAGTTTTATTGGCAGAATTAGAGTTTAACAAAAAAGCAAACAATTACATACCGCAAAAGAGTTACATCCTTTTCTCTTTTTTTGTGGTCAGTTTGCTTTTTCAGCCCCAGTATCTTCATCACTGCTATTTGATGAATCAGCTTTCCTGTTAACTAGAGGTGAAGACAAAACATCTAAAGAAAACACTCTGTATTTTATGATTCCCTAGACTATAGTTCTGCATATTAAAGTAGAATTTCAATCTCAGTGTAAGAAATTAAATCAAATCTAGCATCTGTGGTTTGAAGAGAACAGATACGAATATTGTTCATTTAATTTTAACAGTATTTTTAATGTTAGAGAGTATAAAAAGAAGCCCTGGATGTAAATAAAAAAATGCCTATAAATTAGAAATAAATTGGTAGAAAACAGCACAATTGTTCAGTACATGGAGAAGTTTCGTTAAACATACATATTTGATGGCAAAATATTTCATGTCCTATTTAAAAGTCACAGAACTACTATTGTACCATTTTTAAGTACTGTCTTCATCTGTGCAATAAAAAATAGATTAAATATGAATGGGGTGATTTCATTAATTTCTGCAGGTTTCTTAATGCATTTCAGTAAAAAAAAAAAAAAAAAATTGTTTAGTATGCCTAAACAACACCTATAAGATACTATACATGAAAGAAATCAAAATAGTCTATTAGGAAGTTCTGAAAATGAACGGATTTTAGGGTACAACTGAATCTTACTTATTTCTCTTCACTGAGAAGACCTTTAACACGATGAAAAAGGAAAAGACAACTTTAAGACAAGTGCTAAGGAAAATAGAATTACAAATGTTGCGTGAATAAATTCTTGTGCATTTGCACTATATTGATTTTTTTTTATCTACTGTGGCTTTTGCCACGTCAATATATATCAAGAAAAATTATAATATTTCCTCCAATCATGTCCCTTCAATTCCTAAGAATACCGTTCTTTTCCCTTCCTGTCCGTCTCTATGCAATGCTTTCCCTGTCTTTCCATTATTTTGCTTGCCTTTCCATTCCCTTCCATTCAATTCCATTGCTTCGTCTTGCGTTGCCTGCAATTCCCTTCCCTTCCCTTCCC
>VZRZ01000799.1:692558-797632 GCA_013398175.1 Climacteris rufus | reverse complement strand
ACATGGACCCACTGACCACAACTCTCTGGCTGCGTCCATCGGGCCTCTTCCTCATGCCCCAAACAGCCCACCCTCCAAAGACAGGGCTCTGCAGTGTGGGGCTTGGGGTGATGTGAGCCCTTTGTCCAAAACCTAGAAGAAAGCCTCACAGGGCCTCTGGGCAAATCTTGCTTTCTTGCGTTCTCTCTTTCTGTCTTTCTTTTTATTTCCTTTCCTTTTCTCTTTTTCTTTTCTTTCTTTTTCTTTTTTTTTTCTTTTTTGTTTTTCATTTTCTTTCTTTCCTCCTTCCTCATTGGATGGACTGTCAAACCTTATCTGAAATTCCTCATATATGTCCTGAATTATGTGGTTTTCCACTTAAAAGTAGCTGTTTTCAAGCCATTCTTATATTTCTCAGTCTTCCAGCTCTTCCAAAACAATCCTAGAGTCCTTATCATTTTGAGGTCCTTCTCAGCATCTCATCATTACTGTATTTCACCAGTGTGAAATACACACCCTCTTATTATGGCTGTGTTGTTAATGAAAATGTGAAATATGGTTGCCAAAGACCCATTCTCCTTTACTGATATTCTTGTCTTCTCTATAAACTATTTTTATAGGGATTATTATATTTTTACCTCTACCCCTTTTCTCTAGTCTAATAGTTTCCCATGCTTTAATTAAGTCCAGATAAATGAGACCTGTAGCATTTCATTAATTTAAAAAATCAGATTCATTAGCAAAAGTGGTAAGAGTTGGATGCAGTCTATACCATATACTGCTACATTTCATTTTTCATTTAGGATATATTTTCGATGTTTTTACCTTCAGAATTTATTTCAGTCTCTTTGCAGTCAGACTAAAGGACGAAAACAACTTTTCTCTTATTAACTTAATAATATCTAAATTTGTTAGTTTCCATCTGCTATCACATAATCAAAAGATATAAAATGTTTGCTGCTGGATCTATAATTTAGGTTTGCAATTTCTAGGCAATTATCTGGTCTGTCCAATTTTAACTGCATTTTCTAATATTCTGTTTGAATAATTCCCACTCCTACGGAGTTTTCATTTCCCTTAATACCCCTTTTTTTGCTTTCTGATAGCCTTGTGTTGCTGTAGCCTTGTTTATCTTATTGCTTTTCCCTACACTTAAAGTTGCCACAAAGATAAGTGAAATCTCTTCTGTTCTTGTCACCTCTCCTCTAAGCCTCACACTTGTCTTATCAGTCACACCAGGCTTGATTCCTACAGGTCAGATGTGCCACATACTCAGGGAATTATCCATCTGTCACGAAGGGTCCTTTGCCTATGAATGCTTTCTAGGGATTGGATATCTGCAATCTTTCTCCTAGTGCCAGTTCTTGAGCCTCATGTTGATCTTCAGTCTCTTGTCCTATTTCATTCTCCATCCCTAGGAGTTGTAACTATTCTTGTTAGAAGCTGTTTACCACAAGTCTGACTCTTGTAATACAGATGTACCATTAAATGGAAGGGATTGGGACTTCACATTTTTTATTTCCTAATAAGTAGTGTGGGAATATAGGAGTACTTTCTCAAGAGATGGTTCTTTCATACTCAGAAGATTGCCACTGAATGCATTTCTTTCAGGTGCTTCTCTAAGTACGCCTGAGTATACAAAGTACTAACAGCTGTAATAGTGAAGAGAGATTTTTCTTTTTTTTGAGTCTGACAGAGACACAGGAATTGAATTTTTTTTTAATATAGTAATTGATAGCTATAACCTTGCCTCAGTGATAGAAAAAACCCACAGTATTTTTTCAAGTTCCCAAAAAGTTACAGGCATTTACAATAAATTACATTTACAATAAATGCATAATTTAGTAGGGAAATAGTTGAAAGCAGTGCTTTTCTTGGCTTTTAGAACTGCGTGGTCTGTGATGTATTAAAAAGCTGGGGGGCAACTTGCATTAAAACAGCAGGATCTTGTGACAGCTAGATAAATCAGAACAACTTATTCAACAAAGTGAGGAGAACCTTGAAATTAGTCCTGTTGCATACTAAAGGCTCAGCATTACTTATTTTCTCTGGACAGAAAAATACAGTCCAAAGCATTTGTGATAGGAAAGGTATCTTCAGCCCAGTTATGTTATATGTTATCTTAAAGGGGAAGTAATGGTCTTATGAACCTGTTTCTTCCTTATTAGCGTAGAAGGATCCTGCCTGACTAGCGTTAAGTAGCTCCCTAACATTGGGATAGTCACAAGACAGAAAATGCAGTGTATGAGTATCAGTGGAACATGCCCTTTTCAGTATGGTTTTTTTTTTTCCCCTGATAGTCCAGAAAGAAGAACATAGTAAAGTAAATTAAAATACTTCAGTGTAAAAGTGCCAAAAAAAGAAGTCACATTTTTTGAGCCTGCATTTGGTTGTTTGGTCATGTCTAGAAGCCTAGACAGGTGCAAGAGACACTTGATCCTTACATGGTACAGAACGATAAACATCACCTGCAGCCACAAATCATGATTTTGGAAATGTCTACAAAAACAATAGCTGTTCTACCTTAGCATGTAATGGCCCACAGCTAGGGTTTTTTCTGGGTGAAACTTTCTTTAAATTTTCTGGGAAAATTGTTCTAGACTTACTGACTGACTGAAAATGTGTGGCTCAGTTAGGCATTCTAGCAAATACAGCCAGACACCATATATCTTGGTATTTACTGAGCTTATGTCATGCCACTGAGTTCCTTTTGATGTCTCTCAAAGCAACTACATGTTTCCTTGTTTTTACTGGAATACAATGTAGGTCGTCCTGTTCTATCCCATAGAAAAATTTACACTGGATCTCTTGGTATTATGAAAATCCCTGCTTCAGTGGCATTTCAAAAATAAAAGGTGCTTTAAATAATAGCTGCTTGAGATTCCTGTGATATAGCAGAGGCCTCCTAAGTGCAGCTACAGATTTAGAATTCACAATTGTCATCATGTGTTATTTCTTTTGCTGTATAAATTATCAGCAAAGTTATCTAGCTTCCAGTTCTTGAAGACACAAGATTATAACTTTAAAACTGGGGGGAGATGAGGTGGTATTTGTTGGTGGATAATCTTTTCAGATAATGATATTTGTCGCTGATTAATCATTTCAGATAAATGCTTCATCTCCAGAAAAAGCTTTCTTTGTCTGGAGAAGCCAAAGCACTCAGCTCAGGGACATCGAACTGAACACCTTTCTTTTCCTGGATGTCACTTACACTGCAATTACCAACCCAGAGAAGAAAAACGACATTTAAACTGTGATAAATAACGAATCCTTAAAAAAATAATAAAAAAAAACCCCTAAACTAATAATCCTTCTGAACAAAAAAATTCCCCAAAACAGTAGAAAAGTGTTTGGAAATATTAAATGGCTAAAACAGAAGCACATGCAAAAACACCATAGGATAGAAGACTTGAGATTAAGTTTAAGGTGGAAAACGGATCTATGCTGCAGGGGAAAATGGGACTGTGATCCTTGGTTCAACTAGCTTTAAATATGCTACCTAAAGAGTTGATGTCAGTGTAGCTGCAGCACTGCAGAGCAGGTTGCAGACATAACCATTTATATATTTTCCCTTTTGAGTGGCTTCTGTAACCCATGGAGAACTCACTTATGTTGCATCACAGGTAAAGCTGAGTTTGTTGTGTAAGCTTGAGGAAGATCATCTTCTTAATCACAGTACAATTTCTCTGAGACAATGTGCCTGTGACCAGAGCTTTTCAGTTCTTATTACTTGATGCCAGTATAACATCTGTTATTGCTCATTGTCAAAATGGAGTGGTAACTGAAGGGGTTCTTGAGCTCCTTTTCCTCCCAAAGACAACATGATAGAGGTGTTAATATGAAGAACCTTCATAAGTCTATCCATTCATATTTTACATTTTAGTGGAATTTGAGCTGCCAGGATCAAACAGGTGCCACCAAATGCAGATGTCCATCACCTCAGCACTACTAGTGACTTTCAAATGGCAAAAACACTTTAATGTCATGTGTTATTCTTCAATATTACCCTTGTTGGGTCTTGCAGGATTTTTAGCTTCTAAAACATATTAAAAATATGACTAATGTTTCAGACCTTTCTATTAGTTAAGCTTACAAATGATCCCTTCTGTTTTGGATCTTGTTTGGTTTTTGGTTTCCTTTTCCTAGATGGACAGAGAGCAGTAGCAGCTGAGAGGGTGGTGGACGGCATCAGTTGGTGGGCTGTGGCCTCCATCACCAGGTCCTCACTCCTTTTCATGCCAAACAAGACGCCAAGGTGGGCAGGATGGTATCTTCCCTTCATGAAGAAGGTCAGAGCAAGCAAAGAAGCACCACTCTGTATGGCAGCCTGGCACTGACTGCTGTATCTCCTATCAGCTGCATAAAAACCTTCTACCCAGACAGGGGCTCTTGGCTCCTGCAGGGTGTTAGCTGTGAGGAAATTACCACTGGGCAAATGGCTTTCTTCACTGCCCTGGCAGGATTTCAGCCAGTACTGAGAGCAGCTGTCCTGCGCAAGGTACTTCCCTGCTTGTCAGTGCATCAACGTGGTAGGAAGGACATGTTGTTCTTTACAGACTAAGGCAGGAAAAGAAAGAATCCTTTGTGTTGGCTCTTGCTATGCTTCTCAATACAACTGGAACCACTTAATCCATTACTGAAACATCACTCTAAACCTGAGCATTAGCTGTTTTAGCTAATCCAGTGACATATACAACAAAGCAGTTTTCCTAATGCAAAAAGTTAGACCTGACATGTTGCATTATTAAATTATTATTATTTTCCCCTCCCAGTTCCTATCAAATGCATCAAACAAATTGTTAAGAACAGTTTGTTGGAGACAAATGATTTGTAACAGGCTGGCGTCAATCACGAGCAGCTCACGCAGATCGTTCTGTCAGATGCTCGGTGGGACGTGTGCCGACGTCCATCAGCAATGATTCAAGTCCTCCATGACACATTGCAGAGGGGTGGAGCGGCAGCGTGGAGCACACGCAGGTGCCATTGTTAGGATTCAGAGCTGCAGACAGATAAATAAACTTTTTGGTTTTTCCCCCCCTTTTTTTTTTGAGGGAACACGTGCCTGTCAGTTGTTTGTTTCTGCATACTATGCATCGTTTGAGAAGATCCAGAGTCCGTGTTTCTCAGGAGTCAGGGCTGGACAGAGCTGAGATCTTGCTCATACTGATGATTCTCCCCTGGGAGATTTTTAACTAGGTGTCAGGGGACCATTCTTATAAATGGTAAAGATTTTTCTGACAACATGGGCTCCTGTGAGGAACGAACTTACTTTCTGTTTATGCCTCAACATTATATGGATCCATTTCTGCCATGGGGATGGAGGCGGCAGCCCTGGCAGCCAGTCAGGGGATAGAAATGGGCTGCAAACGACCCACACCTTACAGGTG
Source organism: Climacteris rufus (assembly GCA_013398175.1). Lineage (NCBI taxonomy): Eukaryota > Metazoa > Chordata > Aves > Passeriformes > Climacteridae > Climacteris > Climacteris rufus. The sequence continues at coordinate 792,266 of VZRZ01000799.1, read as the reverse complement.
GAAACTGACCGGGAAATCGGGCTATAAAAACTGTGAACTGCGCCTCAAGGGCGCCGGCCATTTTTCAGTTTCTTGTTGAGGAAGGAGTACTTGGGTGCTTCGTCTCCCTACAGAACTACCTCTGCCCTGCCTGCACTTCCCGCCTTCCCTGCGTATCTTCACCGAGCCTCCTGCTGCTACCGCAACCCGTCCTGAGCCCGGCGGAGCAGCCAGCACCGACCCACAGTGGCCTGCTCCTGCACAGCACCGAGCTCCCTGCACAGCACCGACCCACAGCCGCCTGCTCCCTGCACAGCACCCACAGAGCAGCCAGCAGTGTCCCACAGCCGCCGCCCGCTGCCTGCCCTGCCCCGACGGGAGGGACGAGCTGCGCCGAGCCACGTGGATGCCGCAACTCGCTGTGTGCTTCGAGACGCCGATGGGGCTCCCGGGAGTCTGGTGGTGACGTGCTGTCCGTTTCCCCCTTTCTTTCTCTCTTTTCTATCCCTTCTCCGGCCAGGACATTTATTAATAAACTGTTCTCAAATATAGTATTTGTCTCGTTTGACTTAACTTTGTCTCAGACCATCTGTTTTTAAAAGAATTCTTCACGGTTCCCCATACTGGAACGTGACAGCTCCCAGTGGAAAACCAGATCATGAAAATGAATTTTTTTTTTTTTTTCTTCAATGGGAATGTCCATACAATTGCTTCTAAGGAGTTTCTTTCAGATAAAAGTAAGGAGACAGGAAAGTTTTGACTGCAGGGGGTAGATGGGAAAGAAACAAGAGGTCGTAGTCATATATAGAATAGTTTGCAAACTTTTCTATTCCATGTAAAGAACTATACTGTCATTGGGACAGGAAATTAGAAACACTTTCCTATGTCCCAGGCCAGAGTCACCACCACTGGACTGTGGAATAATCTGGTCCACTGGATATAAATATTCAATGTTTTCTACAGAGTCAAAACTGACAGATCAATCACAGCACTGTCAACAGCCTGGTGTTTGGTTTTGGTGATGGATTTTGAAGTTCAGATTTCCAGCTGGTGACCACAAAAGCAGAGCTCGAGTATACACCTACATTTGCCTCTGGTTTTCATGACAAACTGCGCAAGATTTTAAGGTTTTCTCTGAGGCACTATAAGAACTTTTTTTTTTTAATTATAATTATTTTTAAAATTTCAATTGTCCTTTTATTTTAATAAATGTCCCGGTAACTTTGTTTTAAAAGAGGAGTTTAGAGTTGGTCCTGATATAAGAAAGAACGGTGACATTGTAGGAAAAGTGGCAATGTATTGGTCTGTCCCTAGAGAATACCTTTCTTACCTTCCAGTGCTTCTGAAATGAAAATCCACATGAAAACGCTATGTTAATTTTCTTCCTGTTTTTGTGAGATTAGAAGTGCTGTATTTTATCAGATACAGTTGGGTTTGATTACAACAGTGCACAATGACATCAGGATCTTAGTTTTCTGATCAAATTCCACATGATGTAGTTCCAGTAGAAGAAATCTTAAATGTAGGTCCAGCCTATCTTTTTGGAACATCTAACAAGTTTTTTTCTCACATGACTAGAAAGTAAAAATGCCTTTTCTCTGATAGAAGTTTAATTTATAAATAATTATATATTTGAATATGTAATGTTCAATAATTTGAATTTAGAGCAAGCTGATGACTTGCTATCAAGGAGGGGTCAGTGCAGAACTTATAAGGCTTATGAAGCCTATTTCTCACTCTTCTATGCTATCTTCTCAAGTTCCTTGCAGCCCCCCGATGATATTGTTACCTTCTGTGCCCATTTTGAATTATTAGTGCCTTATAGATGCATACTGTTGGCTTATAAACACCTGCCTGGGGGTTTTGTCAGACTGCTGTTACTATAGCCAACGTGTTTTTCAGATTGTCAGAACTAATCTTATTAGGGAGTGAGTTTTCACTTACAAAAGCATTTGTAATTATTATGAACCAAATTTTGCCTCCAGATATGTCCCTGAGTTTGCATCCTTGAGGGCTGTTCCTCCAAGGCTTTCATTTTTCAGGGTCATTCCCAATCTTCCTTCCAATCCCTCGCTTGCACTGGTGAGTCAGCAGGATTCACCTCCCTCTCCCAGGAAAATAAGCACTTGCTTAAGACAGTGAGTTCACAGGCATAACCAGCCATTTGTGTCATTATGGATTAACCTCAGAAATAGATTCAATTGTATTGTGCCATAAGTAATTTATTTTCGAGGACAGCTTTTCTGTGTGAGCATAGCACTGTCTCCAGCTCCCGGTCACAAGGTGGCTGTGGACAGATTTCTGGGAGGCAGCAGTTACAGCACTGGCTGTGGGATATTGGAAGATCATCTCTCTCTGGAGAGATTTAAAGTCCAATGTGTGTTCTTTAACACATACAAAAGTGGGAGTAGATCAGGACTAAGCAGTGAACTGAGGGTTTTCTCATATGTCCTGGGAAATGGAGTTTACCTGGAGTAAAGTGCAGGTTTTCTGATACTTGCATGACTGTGAATATTGATCCTACAGTGTTTTGTATTCAAGAATCACTACAGTTTGATTTAGCTTGAGCAAACTATACAAGAGGTCTTTTCAGAGTGGAACTGTTATTACTGTGATGATTAAATAACCTTCATTTTTTTGGCATTTCAGTTCAGCTATTTAAGTCTCATGATCTAATTACAGTTTGGTATTTGATAACTGAAGAGACTATCAAGAACCTCTAAACTAAATATTTCAGAAACAAAATGTCCAGTCTGAGAGTTAAATAAAAATTGTTAAAACAAAAGTCTTTCTTCTATTCATCACTGCTTACATTCTAGTTTACTCATTAATGTTTAATGCACAGAATGAAAACTTAATGACCCCAGCATGTAGCATATCACTTCATCCTGAACTGTTTGTTGGTTTTTCCTCTTTCATTTCTTGGGCAAAAATTGACAATCAAAAAATGGCCCCCATTTGCCATTGTCTAAAGACATTGGGAATGGCTGAGCAATAATCTGTGGCAGCAAATCTTTTTCTATCTTAATGAATGTCGCCATAGAGTTGATGACCATTGCCCATATATTAGTGAATTGTCTGCCAGAATAATTTGCTATCTCACACAATGTTTTCTATCAGCATGCAGAAGTGCAGGTTGATCAATAGGATTCATGTATGTGAGTAAAGCTGGTCGTTCCCTTATAGTGTCATTTGATTATTTTGTCTGCATCTGACTAGTATGGCAAAGTGTGTGGCTACTTGCATACATTATACCTGTCATTTCATAGTAATTATTCGCTTTTTAACAATTTAACACTGAGCCTCAGTCAGCAGATGAAAAACTACAGTGACCTCAGGGTATTGAAGTCTGAGGTTTTCATTTAGGACCATTCTATGTTTTGCTTTTCACATGCAAAGAGAAAAAATAGATAATACTCTAGGTACCAGAAAGCATGTTTTGTATCAGCTTTCCAAGTCCAGTAACGAAGCAAAAAAAAGTAATTATTCCTGTTTCTGTACTTTTCTCTTCCTTTTTGGTGTAGGGCTTAATTCAGATTGAGGAACTTGCGTCCTGTGACTTGTTACTTGAGTGAAAGTGGTAAAACCTGTTTGTTTCTCATTCTATGAAAGAGGGAATATATTCTGTGCAGCAAACTAGACAAATCTGAATTATATACCAGGAAGGGAAGGATGGCAGGTGTTTGCATCTTCATGCATAAGAACAAGATAGCCATGTGAGACTGAAATTCTTAAAAATCGAGACATATTGATTAATTGTTATACCAGCAGTATGTGGAAGTCCTGCGCTTGCCTAGGATTTTGCTATGCCATGCAAAATAAAAACACAGGTGCCCAGGAATATCTGCAGCATAGGCAGGAAAAAAACACAGCAACAAAGATGGGTGAAGTCCTCCAAATGACAGAGGAAGTCTGAGGTAGAGCTGACAACTGAACATTGTTCCTTCAAAATCCACTGCCATAAACTGAGGATGTTTCATCTTTTCTAAGCCCTGACTAAAAGGAACAGGAAGCTGTAACACTAAAGTAATAATCAGTCTTCTCCAAGAAATACTGATACCAATTTTTTTTTGTGCAGTTCAGACACCCCTGATAACCCATATTCCAAAACATGTATTTTATAATGAGCCTTTCCAGCCTTTGGATTTATTTGCTGAAGAAACAGAACAAAAACACCTTGCTATGTGGTATGGCTCAGCAAAAGAATTGTGGAACAGGTATAGTGGAAGACATACTTGCACTGCTTTCCTGACTGCTTGTCTGAAAGTGCTCGTTCTACACGCTCCTGGTGCTTTAATGGTGACTGGAGATGGGGCAAGGGGTATTTTGTGTATGAAAAAAGTAATATGAAGGCATTTTCTTCAGGTGTAGCTATTGCTGAGAGGTCAGAGTGGTACAGAATTTTACTTTCATGTTCTCAAAACTCCTAGATAAAATGTCTCTTTCAGCTGCATTATATCTATCAGTGCTTGTCGGTACAGTGAGAATTCTTCACGGAACAGTGCATTATTCCACTGAGGAACATCTAGTAATGCCTTCTTCCCTACTCTTCTCTGAGCAGACTACTCATTCTTCTATTCCCAGCAAAGCTGGTTGGTTTTGACTTTTTCTCGCACAGGACGCCTTTTAAAGAAATTGTTGTACACCTTGTTTAGGGATTTCAGTTTGCAAATAGCATGCTGGTTTATGTTTACTTTTCTGCAAAAACAAAGAGCGTCATTTTCCTGTTGAGCCAGTATATGAAGGATATGCTTTTGGTAAGGCAGAAATGGTAGTGGGTGTTGGAGGAACAGAACCCAATCTTATTTGTGTTCAAGCTCAGCATCCATCAGTGTTGTGTCTGACTGCACCTAAAAATTATAAGTGCAGCATCATCTCTTCCTTCAGGAGGGAATTGAAGTTGTTAGATCCTTTTTATTTTTCAGTGATAGTATAATGAAATGGTTAGGTGGGGAAATGGACTCACTTTTCTGGGGGTTCCTACATGATCTTTCCCAGAGGTAAATTCCACTTTCGCCGTGTAACTTCATTTTTCTCCTCACCCACGTTTCTTTCTTGAGCTTGACATTCACTTCTGTCACTTAAGTCCGTTCAACTGACTCCAGATGCGACTCAGCCACACATTTATAAGTAAAAAGGAGCTATTTTTACCTCACCTTACTTTAGATGCTATTAAAAATATTTCCCGATTCTCTTCTGTATCCAGAATCAACTCTCAAGAGAGTGTAAGATAAGGAAATGATGCTTCTTTGATGCCTCCTCGGTTTGAGTGGAAAGGAGAAGCTTGAAAGAGACTTCTCATATGATTCGTTTTATAGACAGCTATGTGGCCACACAGAATTGTTCACTGCTGGCTAGTGCTGATACTGGTCACAGCCTCCTAAGAAAAATTTTTATCATTTTGCAATTTATCTGCCCATTTTGATAGGGTGCCATGCAGAGTAAGTAGTGTGCTTTTCTACTTGCCCTGCACATACATGCCCACATAACTTTCTCAACAATTTTGGGGTGTTTTTTTCAGTTTTGGGGTGTTGGTGAATACATACAATTTGAGCTTAATTCCAAGAAAATGTGAGAGAAGTATTATTAACAATAGTACCTGCTCGTGTAGCTGAAACAACGCCTGAACTTTTCTAGGTCACAGTTCTTGTTTTTGCTTCCACACTACTGTCTGAAAAGCAAAAACATAAACCACAGAAAGAAAGGTTGGTACACAGGTGCAATAGTTGCTATTGAACTGAAAACACAGTGTGGTTTTTGTGGTAGTTGCCATAGCAACAAGATCATTTACAGAACATAATCCCATTAGGAGAAAACATTTTTAAACTGAGCTAATTGTACATTAGTTTATATTGCTTCACAACCTGTTTTTGGAAGATTTCATTTTTAGGATACTAATAAAAGACTGATTAAAAGCATTACACATTGTCCTAAATTGCCTACAGAAAGAGAGTAGATGGGAATTATGTAAATTATTGCAGGTTTCCTTAGATTGAACCAGTATGATCAAGTAAATTAATTCATGTTCCCATTTCTGTATTAGAAGTCACAAGATAGCAGCTGTACCTATATTATATTATCAGCTTGGTCAAATTTTGGTCCTTGCAAAAGCATTCGTCAAATGTCTCTTTCCCTTAGAGACTCTCTTCATTCCTTTAGATGTGTCCCTGTTTTAGAAAATTTGGTAACATTTCCTCTGCACTGACTTGTGCACTAAGAGATGTAAAAAGCCTGTTGATAATTGACAGAAAGCAAGCTAATGGATTGTAAAAAAAGCAGAATGAATAAAACTAAGATGAAATGCTTCACCTGTGGGAAGGCAAAGTTAGATTTAGGAAAAAAACCTGAAAGTAAAAAGGAATGCTGAGATCTGCAGGTGCCATAAGGAAACCAGGGATTTCCAGCTAAATACTCTAAGAAGTCATGTTCAAAAGCATGTCCTTTGTATTTTAGCCTTGCTCCAGAGAAATGTTGCTGCCACATACCTGTATAAAAGAAATAGAAATGTCAATGGTTAAGCAGCAGGATTGTACCTATTGAATTATAAGTGATGGGACTATTCTGCTTAGTAACGTTTCTGGCCACCAGTCACATTTTCATTCAAGACATGATCTGAAGAATTCATTGGTGCTGCAAGTCAGGGAGGTCAAGAGCTCAGAAAGTTTCAAAAGGGATTTGGATATCTGTATAGCAGCTAAAAATACCTGGAGTTACACAGTACTGGTGATTGTGCCTCTTTGTCTTCTATCCCTTTCTCTGCCTCTCCACTCCAAATACAGCAATCTTCCATTTAAGTCCTGTTACACCTGAGGCAGGTGGAATCAGTGCTGTGGGAGTCATGGTGTAGTCTACATGGACACAAATCTCATGCAATACAGCAATCCTATACATCTTGTGAGCAGCAAACCCCACAATTCTAGGGGCCAAACTGGATTTTGGTGTGTGGGTGTACAGCTTTATATATGTTTTCCTTGATTTCAATGGGATCTTCTCCGGTTTACATACAGCCCTAGGAAGTTATCTTTTGAAGACAAAGCAGGCAGAAAAATGCATTCATTTCCAGTGTGGAAGGAGGCAGAGAGCTCTGAGCCAAACTCATCTCGGTCAGGGACACATCAGGGACTGTTGTGTGGAATTGAAATGTCTGTATGAAGAGGTTATGGAACAAATTGTTGGAGTAAGTGGTGCCTTAAACTGTAATAGAATTCTGGGATAAAATAGCAGAATTTTGAGCTGTGGTATGTAGGCTCTTGTCTAAAATTTCTGGAGGCCTGGAAGGTGGTAAATGTGATACCAGTCTTTTAGCTGTTTTTAAGGACTTTTAAGGGGTTCCAGAAGAGATCATGGGAACTACAGGTTGTTAATCATGAGAGAGGAATGTAAATGTCTATACCAGTCAAAAGAAAAGGAAATAGAATAGAACACTTATAGAATTAAGAGGTCCTTTGTTCACTTGGGAGCCATGAACTTGGTTTTTGCTTAAAATATCAATAATTTTAAAAAGATCCACCTCAAAATCTTTCACGTCAACAGAGAGTTCCAGTTGATAGACTCTACTTGTAACAAAATATTTGGATTTCTAAAAGGCAGTTTGTGATGTCCATCACTGTTGCCTTGCTCTTTGCAGCTGAAAATAACTATCCTATGGTAGTTAGTTTTCAAGGTTATTGTTCTGTAAACATAGCCATGTTATTGCAGAACTATCTTATCATATGCATTCCTTTCCTATGGATACAGACCTTTGATGGACATTCCCCTTGACCACTGTAGTTGAAGGAGGAAGAACTGATTTCCTCCAATGACTAGTCATTTCTAAAAGGGTATATAAGATAATAAAGAAGGTGGGTCTTCCCCCTTCCTTCCTTCCTTTCCCTTGAACCTGAACAGCTGTCTCTGGCTCTTCTTTCTGCGCCTTCAGCATTCCAGCAGCGTTACATCACCAAAAAAAACCCTAAAGATATTAAGAAGCTGTGAAATAACAAAGCATGTCTTTATATAAATTGCCCAAAATTGCCAATCACTGCTTTTTGTGGTAGAGAAGTTACCAATGATGCTCTGTAGGGAACTGTGCTATTGACCATATATATAAATGACCCAGAAAAGATACTAAACAATGTTATGATTAATTTTGCTAATTATACTAAAGTAAACAAGGCAGAAAAAAATAGTTTATTGAGAAAATTGCAGGAGAGCCTTATGAAACTGTGACTGGGTTAAACCAACAGGTGAAATCCAATATAAATGTAAAGTGACATACAGAGAAAACAGAATCCTAGCCTTATATATAAAATTATTTGTCCTGAGATGTTATTTAGAAATCAGAGCAAGATTTTAGGATTAGATCTGTAGAGATTAAAAAACTAAACAGAGAAAAATCAGAAATTACAATTTTTAAATGACTCAAAGCTGAAAGAGTACTCAGGGAGTGTTTAATCTACAGACGTGGACCCGTTGGAGCGATTTCAGAGGAGGGTTACCAAGACGATTAGAGCAATGGAACACCTCTCCTACGAGGAAAGATTGAGAGAGTTGGGACTGTTCAGTCTGAAAAAGAGAAGGCTCCAGGGTAACCTAATTGAGTCCTTTCAATACCTGAAGGCAGCCCACCAGAAAGCTGGAGACATTTTACAGGAGCGTGTAGTGACAGGACAAGGGGGAATGGATTCAAACAAAAAGAAAGTAGGTTTAGATTAGATATTAGGAAAAAATTCTTCACTGTGAGGGTGGTCAGGCACTGGAACAGGTTGCCCAGAGAAACTGTGGATATCCCATTCCTGGAAGTGTTCAAGGGAGGCTGCATAGGGCTCTGAGAAACCTGGTCTAGTGGAAGGCATCCCAGTCCATGGCAGGGGGGTTGGAATGAGGTGATCATTAAGGTCCCTTCCAACCCAAACCATTCTATGATTCTATGTGCCCTGTGCTTTATTGTCTTTTTTGGGCATCTGCTTTTTGACAGCACATGATTGAAGTGGCATCCTTGGCCTCTTCCCTATTAAAAAAAAAGTGTATACAAAGATGATATTTGCAACATTCTTGTTAGTCTCAAGTTCCTCTTCAGAGTGAAAATCCTCTTATGAATGGTTTTCAACTTAGTGAAGTAACTTTATGACGTTTATTGTTCTTTTTCCTTGTCACAAAATATCTGTTGTACTAATAGGTGGCAGTACACCCACATATAGCAAAGAGAATATTTGTTGTACTGACAGGATTCAAATATTTGTCCTAAGTGGAAAGCATGGAAAATATAAATTAGGTCACAAGAGTTTTCTTTCTCCTCTTCACTAGAATATTAAGGAAGAGGGAAGATAGGTAAAAAGCAGTGTAATACATCTGAAATAGCAAAAGACTTAAATGAATCCAAACAAGTGGTAATGTTTTTTAAGCAGGCATTAAACCATAAAGCATTAATAGAGCCTGAATGTATTATTTAGAATGCTTTTATGTAGTCAGTGTGATAGAAACTATTGGGATGGAATGTGTCTTAGTTTTGTCATGATCTACTAGAGTTCCTCAAAAACTCTTCAGCCGTAGTTTTTCTACTTAAAAATCAATTTTCCAGCTGAACTTTAAAAAAGAGTAACTCTCTTCTACAAGAAATCCCTTGTTATTTTAAGGGGGAAAAAAGTTGGGTTTAGATAGCTGAAGTGTCTCACCTTCTATTTAAAAAATTGAAATGAATTGACAGGTCTATGGAAAAACTGTAAAAACTCTTCTTTTTAAAATTTTCTTACAATAAAACCAAGCAGGTTCAGGTAAACATGCGGAAGTAGCTAAATAAAATGGTTAAATTAATGCAAAACAAAGAGAAAAAACCCATGAAAATTATTGGATACTTTAACTCTCCATCATCTTTGAAATCTTAAAAATTACCACACTTTTGCCTAACTCTGCTAGCTAATAAGTAGCATTTTGAGCCAAACTGAATGCTTTCATTTCATTGTTCACTGCACATCATTAATCTTGTTCTTTAAGGTCAAAGCATAAGTGACTCTCTCTCTCTTCTTTTTACTTTTCCTTTTCTGAATCAACTAATACATCCAAACCCTAAGGGTAGCTATTATGCCTTCAGTAAGAAAAATGCATTGCTTGCAAAATAACTTTGGTTTGTGTTTCCATGGGATTTTTTTACTCACATTTAACATTAATGCCAAATCATGGAATGCTGACCTGCATGGTACTCGGTTGATTTTACTAGGTCATTAAAAAGAAACTTTAGACACAATCATTTTAGTTTACAGCCTTTCCAGATCATGATGCTTATTCCTGTCTTATTCCTGATAAGAATAACTTTTTATACAGAAATAAACCAAGAATTAGGATGGCAGAGTGGTATTAACCCCTGCATGTTGTCAAGTCTTAGGATGATGTATCAGTGAGAGGATGTGCCAGTGTTGGGGCAGTTTTTAAAGTCAGGTTGGGTCTGCTGTGTCACCATTTAAATCAGACACACAGTAAAATACGTATGACGCTGCTGCCCAACTTTCTCAGAAAGTTATGAATTGGTGGGGAGAGCCTGGATATTGTATCTCAGAGCCATCTAACACCTGAATCACTTTAGCTTGCCTAGGGCATTGGTGCCCAGGCACCAACTTATCTCTGAAGGAACAGCATGGCCTTATGTGAATTTATTAAAACACTTCAGTTTCAACTGTTAGAGCTGGTTAGGATACTATTTTGTTTCCCTACCATGCTTAAGTGAAAGTTTACCACTTCAAAACATTAATCCTGTGAACATTAAAGTCAATGACCTCATCATGTAAATTGTTACTAAGCATGAAGAATCTTCATCTGTACGTTAAGGACTAGTCTGCATCCCTAAATGCTGAACCAAAGACAAGCTCTTTCTTGAAGGTTATGGTAATTTGTGCCATTCATTCAGCACCTCCTCTGATACTGTCTCATTCAAATGATAAAATTGAAAAAAAAAAAGATATTTCATCTATCTTAGCTTTTTGTAATCCCTGCTCTTTAGTTGAAAGATTTTGCAGATGGATAATTACCTTGAATTCTCACCTTGAATATTGTGTGCAGTTTTGGCCACCTCAATATAAAAAAGACATTAAGTTATTGAAGCCTGTCCAAAGGCAGGCAACAAAGATTGTAAAGGGCCTTGAGGTGGAGCCTTGTGAGAGTGGCTGAGGTGACTTGGTCTGTTCAGCCTGGAGGAGAGGAGAGTGAGGGGAGACCTCATTGCAGTCTACAACTTTCTTGTGAAAGGAAGAGGAGGGGCAGGCACTTATCTCTTCTCTCTGGTGACCCAAGAGAATGGCCTGAAGTTCTGTCAAGGGAGGTTTAGGCTGGATATTAGAAAAAGGTTCTTTATCCAGAGGGTGGTTGGGCACTGGAACAGGAAGTGGTCACTGTGCCTGACAGAATTCAAGGAACATTTGGACAATACTCTCAGGCACCTGGTATGACTCTTTGATATGTCCTGTGCAGCAATAAGAGTTAGGCTCAATGATCCTTATGGTCCCTTCCAACTCAGCATATTCTGTGATCCTGTAATTAGTGCTGAGGTTCTACCTCACTTTGCTTTTTTTTCTTTTGCTCCCACCACAATTTAGTAAAATACACTGAAACCCTCAGATGCAAGCCTTTGTTGACCTGAGACAGGGTGTTGGTGAAAGAAGATACTGATTGACAGGGTACCACCCCTTTTCATTAACTTTGGATCACTTTCTAGACTTCTGGTGTTGCTTTCCTTACTTACAGGTGACTGCTTTAACTTCAGCATTGATCAGGTGACTAACAATCTGTGTTATTTTACAGGAATATGGAAACGTGAAGTCCAGGAGGCAAAATCATACCCTGAGAAGAAACAAACTGTGATGAGCAACTGCATATATTTATTGGACAACATTTAGTAACCACAATTTTGTTAGGTTAAGGAAGCTGGTGACATTTTCTCTCTATTGCCTTGCAACTGGTCTGCAGCACCCACTCCTTGTTCAAGTGGATTGTAGTAGTTGTTCAAGAATTTCCATATCACAGCTGTGTTATTTCTGTGTTGAGGGACTATGTATTGATCTTTCTAATGCCTGATGCTAACTTATCACAACTTGATTGTTTTTGTTGTTTGTGGGTAATTTATGAACTTACAAAGGATCTGAATTTTCCCCATCAAGATTTTGTATGGTTCAATAACATCCTTTTGAAGGAATGTGTTGTCATTTTAAATCGTATTGTGCACTATTTATCACAGTAGCTTCGTTTTTTTAGTAAAATATGATGTCCTCCTAAGTTGTCTCTCTAATACTAGAGCTGAGAAAAAAGAGTTCATGAGTATGATCCATGAAATTTTTTTTTTCAAAAAAAGCTTGAACCATATGTTTTTTTAGATTGAGAAATATTGTTTTAAGTGTTTTCCTCATGTGTTTTCCCCTCAGTTTTCTTTACCTTGTTTCAGATGAGACTGGCAATAGAAGCCTCATCAACTCAAAAGCCTCCTTTATAAGATTTCCAGTCCATTCTGCATTTTGAAGCAAGAAGAGTAAATCTTAAATGTGAGTGATTTGAAAAAGTCCAAACCAAATCCCAAGACCCAGGTCTTACCAGTTTTCCACATCAGCCTGCTATAATACACATTGTTTCTACATTTAGTCAGGCAAATGTAAGCATGGAGCACCTTCAACTAGGAAGTAGAAATAATTTTCATATCTGTATTTGGCATTCCTGTTTCCTGCCTCTAAAAGTTTGTCTTCTTTTTTTCTGTTCATTTTTAGTGTGGCTTCCTTATGCTGGATTATTTCAGAACTGTGTATTATGCAAAGCACTAGATACAGATTAAGACAGTAAATTAAATTTCATTCTGTTGCTTCCCATTTTATCATGCTAGCAGTGAGTGGAGCAGTCCAGACAAAGGCAACACTTACATGCACAAAGGGTAAGTATGGAGCAACTGCTTGTGTGCAGTTTGCTTCATTTTGGCTGGGCAACTTCTGTGCAATGCAGCAAAGTATCCAAACATTTCCACCAGGCCACAGCTTTGCAGAGGGTCCTGCAAAAAATGTCCTCTTGCAAGCAAGTAGTGCAAGCGTGATATTATGAAGGACTGGAAATGGAGAAACTCTAAGTTGTGAAGTGGGTTGGAAGTGGATAGAACAATGCACTTGGAAGTATCATCTGAATTTAATTGTGATACCTATTCTAGTTCTGGATGTTTATGCATAGACTAATCCAAAGACCATGGAGAAGAAGAGTACTTAAACTTTAGCAGAGTTTGAATACAAGGATAATACTTTTTTCTCCTTTTCTCTTGAGTAGAGACATCTCAATATCTTATTCTTTAGTTTTCAAAACAAAGACCCCTTTTTTTCACCACTGTTGATTAACTTTCATACAAGAGCATTCCTTTGTGTTGATTTTGATGGATTCTGTTATGGTAACCACCATTATAAATTGATTTCCAGGGAAGGGGAGCCTACTAGGTAGGTACTATGGTACTACAATTAAATAAAGCTTGTGGGGTTAATTGTGTAATACTTTGCAGGGAGGAAAAAAAGCTAAATTTTGAGGCTACTCTTCACATGCTACACTTTTGCAGCAAATGGCAAGTGTCTCTTTCCTTACCAGACATTAAATTTTCTCATTTATACAAAAGAAGTCTACAAGACTTTAGTCATCCCTTGCTGTTTTTGAAGCAGGAGTTTTAAAGAAAATATAATTACTGAATTCTAATATGGCTTGCATTACTCCTGCCAAATGCTGTGATAGGACCTCCCCTTACAACATTAATATACAGGATTTGATGAGACGTAGTTATCTAATTCTTGTATTGTAAATATGAAGCCTCAGCTTCTTTCATTCTTTTTCTTAAATTATTAAAATGATACAAACAACTGGAAAAAATCTTTTCGTGTTGCTTGAGGTTTTAAAAGCCCTGTTCTGAGCCCCACAGAGCTCCCCTTAATGAGTGTTTTGAAAAATATACCAGGAAATAAATTTGTCCTTTGAAAGAGATAAAGAAACTAGAAACTGTAAGCTGTATTTTATAGAGCAAATATCTTTCTATAGAACCCATTGTATGCAATAATAAGCTGTGATATGGAGATAGTTGAAAAGAAAAAAATCAGCAACGTTTTCATCAAGGTCAAATCTGTCTGACTTTCTCCTAGTATTTTAAAAAGGTTCTTGTGGGAGGAATTGGTAATGATTTTGAAAATGCTTAAGAAACTGAATGTCACAACAGAGAATATCTCGTCTAAGGGTAAATGTGTTATACATTGACATTTGTATCTCGTTCAGTAGGTAAACTACTTTTGTAACAGGACAAAGGTGTTCAGATCTAATAGTCTTTTCCAAAAATTCAGTAACACAACTCTTCGTAACCACAGTCTCTGGACTTTTCTGAAAAGGAGAATGCTTTTGAAATCTCCATCTAAGTAAATTTCATACTTTTTTGAGTGGTAACTAGGTATGTATTTTTACAATTGTCTTTAAGAGTCTCAGGCACAGATCAGTTATACAGGAGTTGGTGAACTGTCTTAATTATGATGGTCTTAATCCAAAGACAGAAAAAGGGATACAAGTAACTGTGGTATCTAATTGTGTAACCCAGACACTGACAATAATCAAACTGGTGGTTGTCATGCTTTGAGGCTGGCCAAACTCCAGGCATCCATGAACAACCACTCACTCCCCTTTCCCTGCCCCACAGCTGGACAGAGGAGAGAAAATTTAATGAAGAGTTTATGGAGTTGAGATAAGGACCAGGAGAAAACACTCACCAATTACCATAAAGGGCAAACCAGGCTCAACTCAAAGATATCAAGTGAAATTATTACTAACAGAACCAGAAGAGGATAATGAGAAGTAAAATAAGCCCTTAAAACACCTTTTTCCCCCAGTCCCTCCCTCCTTCCCACTGACAGTACAGGGACACAAAGGTGGGGGTTCTTCTGGTCAGTTCATACCCAGGATTTTCTTCTGCTGCTCAGGGGAATAAGTCAGTTCTCTGCTGCACCATAGGGTCCCCTCCCACGGGAGACAGTTCTCCGTGAACTTCTCGAGTGTGGGTTCAATCTCATGAGCAGTAGCCATCCCAAAACTGCTGCATTGTGAATTCCTCCCACAGGCAAACAGTCCTCCCAAAACTGCTGCGATGTGGGGTCACTCTGCCACGGGGTGCAGCCTCCAAGGACGGGCTGTTCCAACCTGAGAGCAAGGCCTCTTTATCCATGGGAACTTCCACCAGACCACAGGCCCCTCTGGGCACCCCCCCACTCTGGCGTGGGCACCTGCCCCACAGGCTGTGGGTGGATCTCTGCAACCCCGTGGGCCTCCATGGGCTGTGGGTGGATCTCTGCATCCCCGTGGGCCTCCATGGGCTGTGGGTGGATCTCTGCATCCCCGTGGGCCTCCATGGGCTGCAGGGACACAGCTGCTTTACCATGGTCCTCACCACAGGCTGCAGGGACATCTCAGCTCCGGTGTCTGGAGCACCTCCTCCCCCTCCTTCTTCACTGACTTTGTGGTGTCTCCATTGTTGTTTCTCTCGCATGTTCTCACTCCTCCTCTTCTCTAGCTAGAAATTAAAACTGTGCCCCAAACCTTGTTTTGATTTCTTCTTAAATCTGTTATCACAGAGGCGTTGCCTCCATCTCCAATTGGCCCAGCCTTGGCCAGCAGCACATCCATCCTCAGAGCTATTGGATATTGGCTGCTGGACATGGTGGAAGCTTCTAGCAGCTTCTCACAGAAGCCATCTTTGTGGCCCCCCTACTACAAAAAACCAGGCCCTGCAAAACCAACACAGTGGTAAACCATAAACCCAAATGTTTACTTATGGCAATCTAAATGAGAGGGTATGTGTCAAAAAGTAATGCATTGGGACTCAGAAGGTTATCAGACAGGACGAAAAATGGTGGGCAAAGGTATCCTTGGAAAAGAAATGACAGTGGCATTTGAGAGCAATGGTGAAATACTCCTCTCTTAGAGTAATGAGGAGGAGAAATACTATGTGAAAACTCAGTTAATCAAACTGTCTATCACTAAACATAAGGCTTAGCTGCCTCTGATCTTTGCAATGTCTCCTTTGGGATTTTTCACTAAAACTTTGGTTCAGTAACTGCTGTGGTGGTTATATCTTTTTATTTGTTGTTGTTGTTGTTTTGGTTTGGGTTGGGTTTTTTTATGATTTTTTTTTGTTGTTGTTTTGGTTTTTTTCCTTTTTTTGGTTTGGTTTGGTTTGGTTTTGGTTGTTTTGGTTTTTTTGTTTGCTTGGTTGGTTGGTTGGTTTTTGTTTTTGTTTTTGTTACGAGAACTAGACCTTGCTTTTAAATAAGTAGTCTTACTGTTGGCAGCTAGCAAAAAATGTGTGTATGTCTGGAAGGAAAACAGGGTGGAAAAGGAACGATCTTTGGTGTCTTGCCACGGGGAGGGAGTTTTTTGGCATCTTTTGGAGTATGCTTGAGATCATTGCAGTCTCTGAATTTTCCAAATACTGAAAAAAAAGACACAAAATCAATTAACTTAATCAATTTGTCTGCTAATATTACTGTATTAGTGTGTATGTTGCCTTCAGATCCCATCTCCAGATGTTAAGAGACAAGAGACAATTATTATTTTGTGATTATGCGGGGGAAAATACCATTCTATTGCTTTCTATATTTTTACCTGCTCATGCATTAATGTCCAGTGTCAGAGAATGATCAAGATAGAGCTTTCATCTGACTGAGTATGGCTAGTCTCATGTCATAGTTCTGGTTGAAATCAAGATGTGCTTCTGAATTTTTATTATTTTTAACACCGACATCTCAGTCATAATAGAAAGGAACAAAACAATATGCTTTTTAATATCCCACTGATAGAAACTGTAAGACTAGACAGAAGGAATGGATGACTCTATGTCTTTGGATGCTCCAATTTTCAGGTGGTTCTGAGGGTCTTTCACAATTAATTGGCACATAGCTTTGTAGATGCCGTTTTTGCTTGACCTCTTTAGTAGTTGTGACAAAAATTTAACAAGACTATTAAAGATTGACTCCATATACTTGCCAGAGTATAGAATGTAAAGATTTCCTTTTTCTTTCTTATGTAAGTGTTAAACAATGAACAAAGAATACTTCTAAGACCACAGAAGTAGTCCTGTCTATCCTACAGTGCTTGCTGAACATTTCTAATATGAAATTAATTGTTAACCACTCCAGAATATTTCTTGAAAACAACTTAGGACAGATACTCCAAAAGTTTGATTCCATTCTGAAAAGTGACAATACTAAAGTGTCACTTTTTAACGTATCATATTTGTTCAGAGTTTTATCTGCTGACTTCTCTGGTAAAAAATATGTCTCTACTGTTTGTTTTACTCATGTTCATCCTCCAGAAATGGCACAGCTTCATGAAGAGATCTTGATTCTGCTCCTTTCTGTGTATCTTTATCCTTAGAAGTGTTTCCTGAGTTTTAATTAAAGGGTACATCAGATAGCCTCAAGAGACTGTATCCAACCCAGTGATGTTGTGCTAGTTCAATATATACATAGATGGCAGAGGAATCACTACGATATGGTAACAGATCTAATTAGTTCTGCACATACATTATTTACTGATGGTCATGTAGCAGAGAGGGACAATCTAGGCTGACTGCAAATGCACAGTAATTTTTTTAGAACTGCTACTGGGAGAGGAACTGGGAAGCAAATAGCCCTTCTCTAAAACAGATTTGATCTGAAATTTCAGAGAGACATTAACTTCTGAAGTCCATGCTGCCATTTGTACTGGACTGCTTTTTTTAGAATAATTATTTGGATTCCGAAGCAATGGAAAGGGATCATGTCCAAAGAAGGACAACAAACTGGGTGAAGAGTTCAGAGCACAAGACTGATGAGGAGTGGCTGCAGGTGCTGGGGTTGTGCTTCCTGGAGGAAATGAGGCTCAGCTGCCTGCAACTTCCTGAAAGGAGATTGTAGCCAGGTGGGATTTCTCCCTAGTAACAAGACAATACAAAATGGCCTCTTGGCTAGAGGAAAATTGCACCAGGGGAAGTTTAGATTTGATGTTAAGAAAAGTTTCTTTATGCAGAAGATTGTCAAACATTGGAACAGACTGCCCAGGAAGTGATGGAGTCAAAATCCCTGGAGGTATTTAAAAGATATGTAGATGTGGTACTTGGGGACATGGTTTAATGCTGGCAGTGCTGGGTTAATGATTGGACTCAATGATCTTTTCTTTTCCCACCTAAATGATTCTGTGATGGTGAAGTAATTTTAAAGTTTGTTGATTTGGGATTTTTTTTTTTTTGGCCTTGTGTACCCGAGAAATTTTTAACAATCCTCTTGTTCAAATTTCTGTTCAGAATTTTGCCAGAATGTTATTTTTAGCTTGCTAGTGAGACTTCTTTCTGTGTATAACTCATGTAAACCACACTACAGAGTACTTATATTTATTATTTATACAGCCATGCATATTCTGTGAAATGGACATTTTTCTGTCACCTTCATTGATGTCTAAAGCTTTATGGAGAAAAAAGCTAGCTCTAAAACCCAGCTCTTTATTTAAGATGGACATGAGGGGTTCAAGACACAAGCTTTTTTCCCCTTAGATTCAAGTTGCATCAAAACCCTCAAGTCTTCTTGGTTGGACTAGGTGATCTCAAGGGTCTCTTCCAACCTAGTTTTTTATTCTGTTATTCTTATGGTGAGTAACTAAAATTCTGTAATTTACCATGGGTTGATATTTGGATGCTTGCTCTCTATTAAAATTTTCTGGCTTGAACACAGCATAAATTTCCCACTAGGAAAAAAATCAAAACTAGTTAATAATAAAAACATTATTGTGATGTTCATGTGCTTGGAAACTATGGTAATGAATATTGTATAAATATATAGACAGAAGGGAAAACCTGTAATGGGATTAAAATTAAGAAGAAAAGGAAAAAAATTCACTTCTCCCCCAAAGTCCTTCAACCTCCTAATGTAGCACATTTGGATTCTTTAGTAGATTAAACAAATAGCAATTACATTTGAAGGTTCATAGGACCAGACTTATGCCATGTTATTATTTAGTTGAATGTAATTTTAGAAATGAGATACTACAGCATTTTCACATTTTCTTCTTGCTTTTCCTTTATGCGCCATTTAATTTAAAACCATTATCTAGTCACTGTTAGTAAAGTTTTCACCTAGGAGAGATCTATAGGCTTTTGTGGGTAGCTCTAGTTCACTCCCTGGATGATCACTTATTTTAATGAGAGAAATAAACATAGTGGAAAAGGCTCTTAGGTGAATTGTTTCTATCTCAAAATACTTTTCTGCATTTGTATCATCCTTCATGCAGCAAAACAAAAAAAAACCTTTCATAATTGCTGTGATATACTGCTTTTAATAGCCTGGTAAAAGAGAAGAATAAAACTGAAATGCTAGCTCTTGTGACTGAACAGGTAACAGAACAGCAAAGATGGGTGGAGGTGGAGAATCAGGTTAAGCCAAACCAGTAACTGCTAAAGCCAACCCAATATTGGGGCACAACATGAGTGTGACACCCACAAGAGGAGCTGTCCTATAAATCTGTTGCTTTAAATCCATTCATCTCTCAGGGGATTGCATGTGATTTATGTGACGTTTGAATTAATAAATGAATGCTGTGTTATTCTTGGCTTAGTAGGCTATTATAAGGCTCATTGCTTCAGGCTGTTGACCAGCTTGTTGATGACATTTTTGTCCATGCATTAGGGAAAAGTGAATCAATATTGGTTATTAACAGTCCTTTTGTTGCTGTGAGACTCCCCTGCATATGGGATATGATCATGGCATCAGCTATGATGTTCCCAGCTCTAATATTGATTCTATGCATGAAACAGAAATATAAACAGAAGAAGCCACCTTCGGCCTTCCCCAAACTGTTTGCCGGCTCCTGCTATAAATTAACATGGATCATTTTTAAGGATCTCTTTTTGGTTCATTGGGAAGAATTTTAATTGTCAGGTTAAAAAAAAAATCCAGCATGGGCATTGCCATTGCCCTGGAAATGCTCAGTCATCAGCACCTTAAGATGTCTCTGTATTCTGCTCGGTTGTGGTCTCTTCCATTGAATATTCCTCTCTTGTCTCAAGGTTGCACTCCAGATAACCTGGTAATTTTCTTTTCCCAGGAGCATGGGATTTCATTTTACCTAAATTTAACATTTAAACCTTAGGTGTTTTGTCAAAAAACGTCTGTCTGGGCTTACTGTAGTCCATAGAGGAGACCTATGAATAGGCATTTGTAGAAGATGGTTGTCTAAGATACTGAAGATAAATTGTCACTTTGAGCATTGGCTCCCATTGACAACATAAGCAGTCTGGTCAGTCAGCTCTGTGGAGGGGGTTACTTTTTAGACCACGGAAAGTTTAACCCCCATCCAATTTAACACTGTCTTCAGAGATAGCAGACAGACCTAGGCAACATGCAAGGTGCAAGTAATGATAAGGCAACACAAAAAAGCTCAAAATTTAACCATAGACTTAAAAGAAAAGGTATGCCAAAATACATGGATTGCATTGACTTTGACATGTAAAGATCAACATATAAATATAATTTCTGTCTATCCATGTCCTGACACTAATGAATTCTAAGAAAATCTGAACAATTTGTTCTATTATTTCTCCCTATTTTAAGTGCATTGTTGCCTCCTATCCTATATTACTTGACGCATATATTTAATATATATAATCTTAGTCTGAAGGAAGCAAAGGAATATGATCCCCATTTCACAGGTGACAAAGTGTGACAGGCCAACTAATGCCTGAACTTAGGGTCCTTTCTGATTCAATTTAACTATTTTTAGATGATGACAAATTGAATAAACTTAGAAGGACTTATGTTAAGGACTCAAGCTAGTTTCAGTAGAGCTTCACACACCAGATCCCTCCTTTTTTCCCCCCTTCTATTTATTTTCTGAGAAAGTCTGCTGGCTCATCAGTCTTAGTTTGGAGAGAGAGCTTTTTTTCCTTGGAAGAGTTGCACTATCCTATTGGATGCAGCAGCATTTACCTACATCTTGAATGTAGACTGAATAATGATCCAATTCTGAGAAGAAAACTGGGTATAAATGACTTCTCAATTTTTGAGAGATGAGAGACAGGGATGTTTTAAAAAATGTATTGTTCTTTCTTCTTGGGTTTGCTTTTTTGAGAGGGGAAATTTCCCTTTTTTTTTAATTTCTGTGCAAGTTTTTCTTCCTTGTGTTCTCTTTTCCCCCAAACATAGTATTTTAAGGGTTTGGACAGTGTATTTTTCCTTTGATTTTGTCTTCCTGTTTTGGCACCACCAAATACTTAGCCACTGTCTACTTTTTAGTTTAATTCAGTAGTAAACTTAGTGTGCAGAGTATCTTGGTTGTGATTTTTCTCCTGGTTGATTCAGAAATTTCTCAGTTGTAGCATCCCCTCCTGCTTTGTTTTCCTATGTGACCTGACATTACCAGGCACACAATGGCACACTTAACTAGCTTTAGATGGTAGAAAATCAGCTAAAGCTCTGGTAGTCGGTAGAGAGCAGAATACAGAGCCTGTAGAGGATCAACCATGCTCTGAAGACTGCTATCCTCCCTCCCCATGGGAGGGATCCAGTGCTTTGCTGAAATGCCAGGAGTGAGCTGTGATGAATCTGGGACACTGAGTCTCTAGCCAATTAATTAGATGCTAACAAAGAGTTAACTGCTGCAAAGATATCATTTAACAGTACTTCAGGTAAAGATTATCTTTTTTGAATAACTTGAGGGGGCAGCAATGGGAAGTGCTGTGCATACAAACACGGATACTGGGAATGCTTTGTTTTCATTCAGAGCCCAAGTCAGCACTGGTTTTCCTAAATCTATCCCACTGCCACAAATCTATTTATCCATTGTGCATGGAATTAATCATACTTTTAGCAACATGATCAGCAGTTTCCTATTAATTTCAGTGAAGTTTGCGTCAAGTTCTAAGTTCATTTCTTTTTTTGGTTGTTATGAAGTCAAATTTAAGGATTTAATCTGGTTTAGCTTCTTTTCAGCTACCTCAGGAATGATACAGTAGAAATGACACCCTTTAGCTTGTACAGCCTAAATTGCATAATACCCATGGACATATAGAAGCAATTTTGGGACTTCTCAAGATTTTCTGCCAATTTCTCTTAAGACTTTGGATTTCATGCAGTTGTGGCTCAGGACTGACTGGCAAGTTTCACTCTGCAGTGCTGGTTGTTAGAGAGAGAAGAATCCCCCTTTCCTCTTAATTTCTCAACATTCAGCCTTTGGTAGGATCCAACAAGGGACTTCCAGGTTCCCGTAAAAGGTTTGAAATGTGTCAGCTCCAGAGGCTTTCAGCAAGACCTGCGGTCCCCTAAGACACTGCTAAAAATCTCTCCTGTGTGTCTGTTTCTTTTCTGCCAGTGATGGTGGCAGGCTGCTGATCTCTTCAGAGCAGGTCCTGTGGCCAGAAAGGTGCTTGCCTGCCCCCAAGGATGAAGGTCTGTCAACAAGGTGGTTCATTGGCATTCTGCTGTGAAGATGGAAGAAATCCGCCTGTAGCGACACAGCACTGGCAAGGTCGGTGAAACAGAGAGAAAGAAAAGAGTTTGCAAGGCTTTTGCTCTCAGTGGGGGAAATTAAAGGTGGCTTGTGTTATAAAATATTAAATAGTGATTTAATCAGCAGTGAGATATGTAAGTGAGCTTAATTAGAAATACATATTATTCTTTGACTTTAAAGCACAAAATGAAAAATTAAAGCAATCTTAGAGGATATGTAATCAGCAAGGAATAATATGTTAGAAAATGAGCCTGATGTTGTAATTGGTGTATGCAATTAAAATTAATTAATTTTAGTTAGCATACATGCATGCAAATATGAAATCAACACATTTCAGATATTAAACTCATAATTATAGTGATACTATTGCCAGAGCTAGTGACAGAGGAATTGACTTTTCAATGGTAAATACTTGCTCTTCAGATTTGAGGTCTGTTCTCTTTGCTATCGTGTCAGGCTGAAACATAGTGATTAGAGCTATTTGATCAGGCATGATTAAAAAAAAAGTTTAGATTTCCCCTCATTTTGACTTGTGCTTCCTAGCTTCTCAGCTATATCAGTTATACTCACCTCTGGGGTGACTGCAAGACATTTTTTGATCAAGTGCAATTTGAGTTTAAGAAGTTCCCACCCACTCACTCACTGGTTGATAGACTTCTTCCCCCCAGATTGCTCTCCCTGTCTCTTTGCTAATATATTCTTGAGGAGCTGTGCTGTAAGCCAACTCACGCATTGATCCAGCTTTGTGAAAAAAAATCTTCTCTCTGGTTTCTCTGCAGATTCTCTAATAACTGTTCACCAAACAAAGTGATTTTCTTTATTTCGACTACAAATTGAACCTGCAATGCCCACAACAAAATTATTCCAGTGTAAGGAAATTGTACAAAGTAGCAGCCCTCTCAGCTCTGGTCAAAATTTGCTTTAAGTTTTTCCAGTTCCTTGCTTTGGAGCTTAACAACATATTGTTATAAAAGCTCCTGCTTTTCCAAAAGTCATCCAAGGTAACGTAGGGGCAATTGTAGCACTGAATCATTATATTGCTACTAAAATGAATAAAAAGTCTAAAATGACAGGAGTACCAACGACTACAGCTATTATTAAACATTAGAGAGGGTACATTGTGCCTTAACATTTTTTGATCCAGTTTAACCTAGCAATCAGCACCACATTAATCCCCTTCAGATTAACATGCAACCCAAAACAGAAAGCAGACCCCCGCTGGCTCAAAGTGTCATTAAAAAAAGCCTTTAAAATGGCTTTAAAGTAAACTTCCTTGTTCTCCCATGGTACAAACGTACCTGTAAGGAGAATTCAAGGACATTGTCTAAGAGAGGTGGAAAGATGTGCTGAGGAGTGAAAAGAAGGGCAGAGCTTCCCTA
This sequence comes from Climacteris rufus, assembly GCA_013398175.1. NCBI lineage: Eukaryota > Metazoa > Chordata > Aves > Passeriformes > Climacteridae > Climacteris > Climacteris rufus. The sequence continues at coordinate 768,423 of VZRZ01000799.1, read as the reverse complement.
CTTCAAATCTATGCATACCTGCATACCCAGTACTCCGTATGGTGCCGTGCCTTTGTTTTTCATTTACTCCGATATTCTTTCCTGTTCTGGAAGCAATCTATTCACTGAAAATGTGTTTCCTTACTAAAGCCTCCAGCTATTTAATAGCAGCCATTTCTCATATGGGGTGTCTGTGAAGGCTCACCCAGGTTACAGGAGCAAGGTGTGTGGAGAGGGTGCAGTAGTCTCTGAGGGGCAATTAGGCACTGCTTGTACACCTTTGTGCTCAGTATCTGTCAGCTCGGTGAGGAGAGTTGAAGCTGCATTTGCTCTGGCTTCCTCTGCCTATTTCAAGTACCTGTAGGTTTTTATTTCAACATCCCTTCCCCCTCATTTGCACTGTAGTCTGTTAGTGTGCACACTGTATGTTAAATGCAAATTAATGTATTGAAGGAATGATAATTAGGTGATGCAGGTAGTCTGTACAGAAAGACCATGTTTGTGCAAAAATGGAACCTGAGCAGAGTTATACAATCACCAGGAAGATGCCTGATTCATCTAAGCATTACCACTTTTATCCATGGCATGCAATAGCAACAGGAATCAAAGCAGCTAACTTTCCATCATTTCAGGACAAAGGTGCCTGTTTGATTCAGCTTCAAGGGCTGCATGCACAATCAGACCCCTGGAGATACTGAAAGGCAGGAACCAGAGAGATGCTTCAACAAAGTTCATAGGGAGGAAGCTGCCTGCATGGAAAGAAAAAGACTGAGAAAGGAAATAAAAAATGGAATGGGACATGAATACACTCTGAGGTCACAGAAAGGTCTAAAAGGGGAAGAAGATATTCAGAAAGACACTTAGAATGGAAATATGGTTGCTATTAAAACTAAACAGAGACATTACTTAGGTTTAATGAAGCTGAATTTAATCAAGAGGGAATTGAACAAACTGTTTGATGATTGCACATTGTAATGTAACAACACAGTGTGACAGTTAGCGAAATGGTGCAAGTGCTCTCGCTGCCTCCACAGGGATGGAGGTGGAGCAGGCAACCGGCACAATGGCCCAGCTCCTTTCCATGTCAGGAGGGGTCAAGTCTCCAAGGCCCTCTTTCCCTTGCAAGAGAGGATGTCAGGTGCTGGAACGACAGGGCGAAGGACTGCCTCGGGGCACAGTGTAGCAGCCAGCTAAAAGTGAGGAGAGTCAAACTGGGAGCAGCCAGGTGATTAAATCTCATTTATTCACTGGGCCACAGCTTTCTCAAAGGATCTTCTGCATATTTTCTCTGAGATGTATGCCTTAGCTCTCCCAGCTACATGTCGAATATGAAGTGTGGTCATCCCAAATTCTGTGTAGAGACCTGTGCCTCTGTGTGTGTGCTTCTGCTGCATAATCCCTGCTGACCCCAGGGGTTTGGAGGAGCAGACATCTAACAGGCTGTGTGACACCCTGGCCACCCCACTGTCACCTTTCTCACTGGAGAGTTGCCCTGAGCTAGTGCTTGAAAAGTAGGGTAATGCAAAAGTAAATACACAGCTACAGTTTTCTGGGGCCAAACCTCTGACTCTGGAGACTGCTTTGTTTCCAGCTAACGATTCTGCAACTTTATTTATTTATGCTTTAGCTGCTCCACTTCTAACATTGTAGTTCCTGGCATGCTGATATAAGATGTTGAAAAAACATTGTGCATCCATGGGATCCACACATCCTACTTCCTGCAAGGTTGCAGGGGGGTTGGGACACGCCAGTGCAAAGGGAGAGCGATTTAAGGGCAGGGGCAAAAATTGAACCATGCCAACAGTGTGGATCTGCTGCTCTGCCTCTCCAGGGCTGCCTAATGTGTTCTATGCCAGCTGTGCTAAGCTCTGATTGGCATGACACTACTTTTGGGTTTGCCTTTTGGCATAATAGTGTGTCTCAGAGAAAAACAAGAGTATCTGAGGAGGTGTGTACTTGCACCATATTTCTGTGGCAGTAGCTTTTGTTGATGCAAACAAGAAAAGAGACTTGTGACACTCCACAAGGTGTGACATAGTGGCCATGAAATTTGAATGAAAGGAAGAAGAGATAAAAGTTTAATTTACTGTCTTTGTATTTGGGCAACAGGTATAAAGAAGTTAGTGATTTTGTTGCCTATGTGGCTATACAGTTATCCCGATTTTTCTGAAATTTCATTTTCACCTGGCAGAAGGTATGAGCACAGCTAAATTATGGGGTTTGTTTTTTTTTTCTGAGTGAGTGAAAACAAAGGGACTGAACTCTGCTGCTTTAGGATGCAGATGTATTACTCTAATCAAATTTTACTATCAAGTCTGGAGTTAGAGTTTACGGCAGGCCATTATTCCAGTTTTATGTCCTGGGAACTTTTGCATGGTTCTTTAGGAAGGAATGCTTTAAAAGTCACCTTATTTTGCCCCCTGTTCCATCAACAACTGTTGTTGGTAGTTGCAGTAAAAACAAATTCTGATGTGTGAAAATAACATGCTCTGTTTGCTTTTCAACATGGAGAGATTAAAGGAAGTAGTGTGATAATTATTGATTTTGCTCTTTTAAGTGAATCTACACATTTTTCATCTGTCCCCACTCCTCATTTTGCTGCAAAAGATGTTTTTTCTTTTTATCTCATATTCATCTGATAGCTATATTTTGAGGTTGGAAATCCTTGTCCTATTCCTTCAACTGAAGCATAAAATAAATTCAAGCAACATAATTTTGAATCCACATGAATACCTGAGGAAAGAGATTGGTCAGTCTGACATCATAGTCTTTTATGAGAGCAGTACCACAATTTCATCAAAAGAAATAAGATTTTCTTGTAATTTCTTGGCTCACCTGATCCCTCAGACAACAAAACTTTTTTGTTAGGTATTGAAATTAAAGCTATGAACAGAAACTACTTTATTGTTTGCTTTATATTGTGTTGTGACTATTAATCAGTGAATGTAATCATCACCTTCTAGTGTTAGGAAAAAGAATATTTAAAGGCAGAGCACGGAGTCATCAGTTCAGTGGTATTTTAGGAAACCAGCTGCTTTGCCTGCTTTTTTGTCTCAGCCTTGTGCTTAGATCCTGTTCCCATAAGTGGGAGTGAGGCTTGGGAGACAACAGAAGGTTGCTCTTGGACCAAAAGTGCCTTGCCTGAAAGAGTGAGGTATTGGCAAAACAGCATGAGGGAAAGTTATGTGGCTGATTGTACCCTTATTCTTTGACTAAATGAGGAAGCCAGATGAAATATGTAAATAGAAGAAGGGTTTGTGTCAGTCAGGGATTGAAAGGGGCTTCTATTTAATCACACTATATTGTTGCTTCTCAGAACTTGAAACAGATGTAATGACACTTTCCAAGTATATAGGATGCAGGAAAAATAGGTTTCATTAAGTATTCTTAAATTTTCATTTGGACCCCAGGTAATAGTGTAGAACAATTGTGATCATGGATGTTGAAAAGTCAGGCTCTTGCCCCTCACAAGATTTTCAAAAATTGGTTAGGTTAATGTGTTTAAATTGAAACTGAATGGATCATTTAATCTGATGCCTTCAGGAACAAAAAAAATAACACCAAGTATGGTGTGACAAGTGGAAAAAAATTAAATTCTGAGAATCTCCAGCCTGCATCCCCGGTGCTGAATTGCCTTTTGGAGATGGTACTTCCTGAAAGTGATGAGAAGTGCAAAGACAGTTGAAGGTACATAGGTGGAAGGCATTGTAAAAGAGGAAAGTAAGGATTAGCAGGGGAATTGCATTCTTATTACTGGCTGCCTTTCAAGTGATTTGTGAGCAGGTTAAATAGTCTTGTGTCATATCTGTGCCAGTATCCTAAATATTTCAAGTTGCTCTGCTAATGCCACTATTGAGGAAAGGATGCATAGTTTCTTGAGAGGTCTGCACGCCTAATTTGCTTTCCAGTCCATGCTGCTGGACACTGTGTATGCATCTTCCCCAGGGCTGAACTAATATAAGCCAGAATGTTACTGGTGTTTGAGGAGGTATTCCATCAGCTAAGGGTTTCTAGAGAACAAGGACCTTTTCTCTGGGGTGCATGTTTTCATCAAATGGGCTTTGGGGCTGAAACGATGCTGACAGCATACCTAGGACAGCACCTCAATGTGCTGCTGAGTGTCTCAGCAGGCAGGTAACAGAAGAGACTCAAAGAAACACCTGAAAGCATTTCAGCTGGAACAGTTCATCTTAAATCAAAACTGTAGACATGTAGGGCATTTTTGACAGGCTAAAGCAGTTGCACATGCCAAATCCTCAGCTGGACATCTACAGGTTGACTTGTCTAACTTAACTTCACTGCAGTCCTTCGGGCTAGAACTCCAAACTGACCATCTCAAGCTTCAAATTCAAGAGTCTTGGAAGCATTGGATTAACTTAACATGCACAAAACGATAGCAGTAAATTCCTGGAGAACCAACCAAAGGGTACTAAAGTCTTCTACACCTGACATGTTTTATTTTAAATCTATCATTATCAAATGCAAAGGTGGCAACACATCCCTTTTTTTTTCAGTTTCTTGCAATTTGCTTGTAATTTTACCAGACTTCAGCAAGTTGGGCAGATATTTTTCATGCTTGGTGTGTGCCTTAGGCTTATGGTTTGATTTTGCTTGTGCTTTGTCTTCTGCTTTATGATATTTGAAGGAGCTTTATATACCTTTTCTCATTTTCAGGTTTTAACATTTATGTTTCTGCTTAAAGTTGAAATTTTTTTGACTGTTACTATTTTGTGCAGAAAGGATGGAAGGAAAACCTTTCATTATCATTTGAAGGTTAATTGGGGTGTTCTTTTGGGCATTCATCTTGGGACAGCAATGCCCAGATGACAAAAGAAAAATGTGTTTCATCCAAGGCATCGACCTGGCAAAACAATGGCCTTTGATTGGGCTGAGAATTCAGTGTGATTTCCCTGCTTCCTTGAAACAAAGAGAGAAGCCTCCAACTGCAATGCAGATTCCTTCTCCTGTGTTAGACCCACCTCAAAGATCACATGCAACTCTGCTCATACCCTTGTGCCCATTTATCACCGTGGATCTGATCACTGCCAGCAGTTGGGGTCTTTAATCTGATAAATCTGACAGGAGATGCTTATGCATACCATTAGGAAGGCAATATTCCATATGCTCTCTAATTGGTTTGAATTTATCCTATTATTTCAGCATTTAAATGTTGCTGAATGTAATTTAGATGTGTCAGGCTCATAAAGTGTAGGCTCTGGTGGGAGTTCATTATTGAAAAAAGATACATCCAGCAAGGCTTTTTCTGGCTCCAGGCCCAAACCCTCAGCATTTTGCTTACCTCACGTGTAGCTTTTGTCCGCTAGCTATACTCCCACATCCATGCTGAAATAATCTCTGACACATTCTTTTTACTGCTTCCCCTTCAGTATAATTTTTTTTTCCATCTCAGAGTGTGTATATAATTTGTTGATTTAAGAGAGCGATAGCTCATTCAGAATGTGGAGCTGATGTAACCAGGGTAAACAAAACATGCTTTTGTGAGGATGCTGGAAGACGTGAATATCATCTTCCATATTAGTGATTGCCTGGCTAACGCAATGAAATGTGACAGTCAATATCTTCTAATTTGGGTGTTGTGGCCAGTGCTACCATCTAGTTATTGAAACTGATGAAAGATGAGCTCGTTCTTCCCCTTGCGGGAATGCGTGGTCAGCAGACATAGCAAACACTGAGAGCTTTTCTTTTTTTTTTTTTTATTTTTTAATCCCATTTGATCTCTAATGGGACAATTTGGAAGGCAGTATAAAGGTTTGGGACTGCATGGGTTTTTGACATATTTCTATAACCATGAAAGTCTTTCTGAAGAATGTCTTGAGCATCATGTCAGAACAGGTGTGAAAACATGCTAATGCCTCCAACACATATGCACTCACATGGCACGGTGGGTAAGGAATGACTCAACTCCAAGGAATTTGTTTTCTTCATTCATCTCTGTAAGAAAAGTTTTGTTGTCTTACAAATATTAGTAAGCAGAATTTAATCCACTACTGCATTTTGAGGAGCAAAAATCTTCATACCCACACCACACTATATAGCCTTTTCCCTTTATAAGGTGCAGTCATTCTGTAATGGTTTATGGTCCTGTTTTGGTAGCCTTCATCACCTCAAAGAAGAACCAGTTTCTCTATAGGCAGATTCCCTAATTCCAACAGCTTTGTACAGCTTCTTTGTGACATTACCACAAAGCAGGAAGGCCATCAACACCTTTTAAGGACAAATAAGTAGGAAAAGGCTCATGGGTGAGGTGTGACTTTTATTAGATTTCCACCAAATTAAAAAAATAGGCAAGCGCATGCCTGCCAGCTTGCCTTGCTTATGTTGACCATCTGACTCAATGAGAAGATGCCTATAAGAGATGTGCTGTAGACACCTACAAAAGAGTGACCTCATAGACATGCATGAATTTTGACAAATAGGACTTGCAAGCATGTTTCAGGTCTCACACCTCACACACTTTTCTCACATTTTTCATTGAGTTAGACTTGTGATGTGGGGAGGAAATAACTCTCTCTGGATGTTGAGAGGGAATGTATAACATTCTTCCTGCCTTAACACGTGATGTCTTGTGTCACATTTACAAATCAAGCCACCAATATTACACCCTTTTTAACTATTCTTGAGTATGTACTTAGGAGATAGCTCTGAATTCCTTTTCTTTGCTCTTGGTGAAGCCCCTGGTTCAAGTACACTAGGCTGGATTTCTTGAGGGTGAGTCAGATGGTGGTGTTCTGCATTCTCCAAGATGTCTGCCTGCACCAGTTGTAGATGCATATGGAGTCTGAAAATCCTTGCTCTCTGGGCAAGGTGAGGTTAGCAACTAAAGAGAATAGGTGTGAAACAGGCTTCTTGTAATTCACATAGTATATTTTCACTTATCTAGAGTTAAGAAGCATATATATTATGAGTCTATAAAAATAAAACCTTTTCTATATATTTATTCTTACCTTGAATGGTTTGGTGCAATATATAGCTTGCTCACCTTCATCTCTGGGATGAATTGAGTTCCTTGGTGAACCTTCTTTTTCTCATCTTGTACAGCATAACTCACTGTTGTCAATTGACATTCTTGTTGGTAACTTACTCTCTTCTCTGGCTTGAGGCTCTGTAACAGTTAAATAATTTCTCATACTGTGCTTAATAATAGAAAACCATTTTCATCTCTAGGTAGACAGATTTTTCCAAACTGGTGGCCCAGACAAATCCTTTGAAGATAAATGTTTGAAGCTGTTCGCCTGAGCTGTTTTATCCTTGCATTTTTATTCTAAATTGTCATTTGTTTTCAGAGAATTTAACTGTTCCTATCCTTTGGTTTAACTCTAGCCACAGAGGTGGGACAATATCACTAAGATAAACATATGATAAAATTTTCCACACTAAGTTACAGCACTTCCTCCACTGTGGGGAGGTTTTCTAACAGTCTTCACTTTTCTGGAGACTTTCTCCCAGTCTCCGGGATCTATAAATGGATATAGAATCATGGAATCGTTCATACTGACCTCTAAACTATATCCCCAAGTGCCACATCTACACATTTTTTTGAATACTTCCACAGATGGTGATTCTACCACTTTCCTGGGAAGCTTGTTCCAATGTTTAACAACCTTTTAAGCGAAGAAATTTTTCCAAATATCTAATCTAAACCTCCTCTGTCTCAACTTGAAGCCATTTCCTCTCATTCTGTTACTTGTTACCTGAGACAAGAGACTGACACTCACCTCCCTACAACCTTCTTTAAGGCAGTTATAGAGAGCAGTAGGGTTGTCCCTGAGCCTCCTTTTCTCCACTCCCTCAGTCACTCCTAAGACTTGTGCTCCAAAGCCTTCACCAGCTTTGTTGCCCTTCCCTGGATATGTTCCAGCACCTCAAGGTCTTTCTTGTATTCAAACTGAATACAGCACTTTAGGTGTGGCCTCACCAGTGCCAAATACAGTGGGATGATCCCTGCTCTAGCACTGCTGGCCACTACTTCTGATACAAGCCAGGATGCCACTGCACTTCTTGGCCACATGGGGAATGTAACTAAAAGTGTAATATGATCTCCATTTGAAAATAACTTTTGTTTCACATGTCTTACCATTGTATCATCTTTTTGTCTTTGATCAATTTAATCTGCCTTATGCAGATGACTTTTTTCAATGTGTTAGAATGAAGTGCATCGCTTTTGAAATTCGTGTCATGGAACACCATCACCATCTGAACACTATTTCTAAAGGGTTTTCGTTCTTGTAGTTCACTTGGCTTTATAATCAGGTGAAGTTTTTTATTATTATTTTTACTTCTAAGAGAGGCATGCATTGAACAATGCACAGATGTCGTCAACCTGATAAGCAGTGTCAGAAATCACAAGGAGATAGATGCTGGAAAAACTCATACTTTCTTCTCCCTGGATAAAAATTCATCCTTCTAGTGTCCTTTGTGAGTATATGTGAGTAGAACATATACTTGCAAGTAACTGGTCCTGATGCATGGGAAGTGAGTAGTAATAATGACTGAATTGTAAATAGTTACATACAGTGGAATTTGAAAATCTGCTTACCTGAGGAGTATGCTGACTGCTGAAGAATGAAAGCTTTTCCTTGGCCGAGAGGCATGGTCTGTGCTGCAGTCAGTGTGAGCTTCATTTGACCTGAGGAAACATCTGTAAAAACAGACAACTTCTCTAAATAGCAACAGGTTGATTAGAATAGTCCAGGCTCAGCAAGGAATTCAGAAGTCACTAAGATAATTAATGGCTTTAAATGGGAGAAAAGGACATTTGTATTTACAAGGAACCACAATGTATTTTTCAGTTTAAATTAATCACTGCTATTGTTTAAATGTCTCAGTGACATTAGGGAAAAAGATGAACTTTGTCTTTGGAATTTTAATAGCAATTACAAATCTCTGTAATAGTGCACTCTGTTTATGGCTATCTTGTCAATCAGACTGACTAATGAGATCAGCAAAAGAGTGGATAGCCATAGAACAATACCCATTTGACTGATACTTGCCTACAAACTCTTTTGACTATACAGGTAGCACAAATAAAAATTAAAATATTTTCTAATTCTTTAAGACAAGGATAGTAGGAAATCGGGGTTTTTTATTCGTCATAGGATGACATGAATGAAGTTAATTTTACCCAGTGAAAGGTGAGGGAGTTTTTTCCCAAGGACCTCTAGGTAGTTTGACCTCTTACATATTGCAAGGATGTATTTTTGCACACTTAATCCAGATTCACCCATAGGAGAAGAGACAGTCTTCTAAAGAGCACTTTCTTTCCCTATCAACTTTTACCTGTGAGGTTCAATGGCAGTAATATTTGTCGGAGTGTGAGTACAGACACAAAATACAAAGGACCACCTAATCTTTTTGAGTGTACTGGCATTCCCAACACACTGTGTGTGTGGCAAGATGCTTTTTCTAAATGTCATTAAATGGCTGTCGGAGCTCTGTGGTCCCACAAGTGGCTGAACAGCTCTTGGGCAATGCTGTATATTGCAGTGCTTGTGTCTCAGTTATACTGTTAAACACATTTAACCTTGCAATGCAGCACAGGAGAGAATTTAACCCAGATGGATATATTCAGGCTGCTTTATCTTTGAACAGTTTTAAATAAAAAATAAGGCTCTAAGTATTTTGATTTTGCTTGGTCTCAAAGCAAATAATTTGTACAATCACTAGTATAGCAGAATTTCCATAAGCAGCATAAGTAAAGTAGGAGCTGATTGAAGTTTTTCCTCAAGATTACTTCAATTTCCTAAAACTCAAAACCTACAAAAGCCAGCAAATCTGCTATGACCTCTAGGCTTGTAGCAGGCTGGTTCTGCAGTCTTTGAAGTGTTTAGCTATTTGACATACATGTGAAAAATCTAGAATACTTGAACCATGTGGTTCCAATCAAATACCGTGTTTTTTAATGCAGGCCAGCTGAAAGACCAGAAAGTTAGGAACAAACACATGCAGACCATATGTACTGAACCAAATCTGTGAAGTACGTACCTCTGATTATGAGCTAAGAGACACATATGAAGCACAGTGTAACACCTCATGCAGAAAGATTTGATTTAGTAATGGTTTGGGTGGTCTGTGATGGTGCCTCTCAGACTGTGTACATGCTAGGAACACATCCTATTCAGTCTATGTATAAAACGTGCATAGTCCTTTACCTGCTGAGAATTGGAGTCATGAACAAGGCTATGAAGGTGAAATTCCCTTTGTTATGTAACATCTGTGAAATTGTTCCTGTTGTTCAATGCCAGGTTAAAAAGTGCAAATTTCAATCTATTCTTATCTACAAAAGAAGCACCAAAAATGCAATTGCAAGTAAAGCAGGAAAAAAGATGACACCAAAGGTTTTTCAGGGGTACAAATTACCAAGAAATGCAGCAGACTCTTCATACTTTGGGAAAAGTTTCATCAAAGTTACAGACCTTTGTAATTTTTGTACTGTAACCATGAAGTATTGGGCTTGATTTCAGGAATAACTGGGTAAAAATCAATGTGACACTGGTGGTCATACAAGTGGATCTCAGTAGTCCCATCTAGCCTTAAATTCACAGGGCTCAAGAATTTTCCACAGCTGTAGTGTTTGCAAACAGATGCAATATTATTGATATTTCTTCTTGCATTCCTTTCTGCTGCTCATGAATAAACATCTCCCTCACTGAGGATTTCTTCGTGCAACCAAATATGAGTTTGTTTTCTGAATACTTCAGAAGTTACAGCTACTGTTGGATTCCCCTTGGGAAGCTGTGCCCACCCCCATTCTGCCTGAACAGAGGGCAGAGGCCCCAGCACAGGGGCTTGGAAGATATCAGCCTGGTGCATGACTAGATTTGTAGCTTCGTGGGAGCGGAACATGGAATTTCACAGAGGTGGAGGAAAAATGTGTCTTTGGGACATTGTTTCGTAGCATATCTTAGTCTCCTGGGAAGTGTGGGTTGGGAAGTGAGCATTAGTCCTGAGGCATACAAATTTATATCCTGCCAAAGATAAAAGAAAGATGCAATATATAACAGCGTTAAGCTTGCCAATTATACATTGGTGTGACTGCTGAATCTCTCTGTGAGCAGCCTTTTGACACGTGTATGTGTGTTACCATGCCAGTGCTCGGTTTTGCATGCGCGCTGCTCTATGGCAGGGAAAACACAGGCCTGCGTGTCCTTTGTGTCACTCTTTTGCATTGCACACTTCCACCTGAGGACATTACATGGCACACAGCTTTGCAGCATTATCCCATAAGAGCTGTAATATAAAGCATACTGCGAGTGTGAAGTTAATTACCTTGCTGGGGCTAACACCAGACTTAATATTGGCAAGCTAAACTAGGCCAAGGTGAGTGAGGGATGTGATCATGACGGGATCACAACTGCTGTTTTACTCAGAAGTAAAACTAATAAGAGTCAAACAGCTGACCCAGCTTTCAGTATCCTATTTTCTTAACCACACAGGAGGAGGAAGAAATAGAGAATGAGATGTCTATAAATGGACTGATGAATTAAATATGGTCTTGGATTGAAATGGAGGTTTTTCTTTCCTGCAGGTGTAATTCTTGTTAATAATTTGCTGTTTCAAAACTGTCAGGATTTTGATGAAGGAGTGCACATGTGTTAAGCAGATTTCCAGAGGGTGTTTACTCTACTAAGGAAAACTTACTGTTTTGTTACCAGGCCTGAGGTCACTTGAGGAACTGAGTAGTAGAGGATTTTGCAAGATTGTTTTGAAGGATTAAATTTCCTATCTTCTAAAATAACTATTGAATATATATATACATGTGCATATATATATGTATGTGTGCATATATGTATTTATTTATATAGGTTTCCCTTGTGTGCAAGCTCTTACATTTCTGAATTGCAGCTCCAAATGATACAACAGTATTTTTGGAAATAAGTGTTTTCCCTCAAGCTACAGTTTCGCATTCTTGCCCAGCTCTAGATTTGCAGGATGTCTGTGGGTGAAAGTGAGAATTAGGAGTTGAAAGAAGAGTTTCTGAGAAGTAGGTTATCTATGGAGTACCATATTGGACTAACTGAGGTGTGGACAAAGACTTCAGCAATAAGGATATTTTTGCATGGTGATACAAGATGTCTGTAAACTCAGTGATGTCTGTAAACTCAGCTTTTTCTCTAAAGGGACAAAATGTTCCTCTACACTCCTCCCACTCTGTTAAGCAAAACAGTTCAGCTCCTCCTTCAAACAATGGATTCAGACTCCTGTCTTTCTTGTGTTCACTGACCACTTAAGAACAGTTTCACTGCCTCACAGATTTCTCATTGTCTTCAAGGATATGAGGTTATGTTCCTGCACCAGGATGTTGCTTCTTGTCCTGCATGAATATCACTTATTAAGGCATAAATATATAACTGTTGCCAGAATAATAACCATAATAACTGATATTGTGAGCTGATTCCTAGAGAACTGTTTGGTTTCTGCATGTCTGGAAAGGAGGATGAATAGCCACTGTTTTGCTTACAGTGTGCAACAACTTGCTAAGTTGCAAAAAGAAATGTCATTCAGACCTTCAAAATTGAATGTTTACTTGGATTATCATAGAAATAGTTAATGCATAGATATAGCACACCTGGAATGGAAAATAATTGTGTTATTGTTGGGAAATGCTTAGTTTTTAGTTGGTACCTATATATAAATTAAAGCAAATGCAGCATTTTCTGTGGAAGATCCAAGCAACATGTTCTACTGGAAGTTGTCCTTACCCATGCCAGGGGAGTGGGAACTAGATGATCTTTAAGGTCCCTTCCAACACAAGCCATTCTGTGATTCTATTGGTAATTCTATGAAATGCTAGTATCTGCTTAGACTGTGCCGAGTCCAGGGATGTATACAGGAAAACTGCTTGCAACATAAACACTCAGCACTGAGGTCCCCTAAAGGACATGCAAAATCCTAATGCTGGTTAGATTAGCAGTCATAAACTTAATGAAGTTTACTTTGCCAAACCTATGCTGAAACAATTTTATTATAAAAAAAGTATGTTTCTACTCAGCCAGGCCTGTTATTAATTATGTGGATTTGAAGAAATGTGTTCATTGTACAACACCTGATAACACAGCTCTTCTTGTATTTCTGTAGAGTACTGCAAACTAATACAGCTATGGTAGCTTTTCACTTGCATGGCTTTTGACCAAAGAAAGCTGCTATTGCCCAGGATTTAATGACATTTAAAAATAAGGTCCTGTAAAAAATAGTGAGGAAGGGAAGACTGAGAATAAGAAAGCCTGCTGCTCTGTTAGGAGAAAATGTCCTTTGTGTCTAATGTATTTTCCCAGAACAATGCAGGCTTGCTCTGCAGTCACCAGAGCTGTGCTCGTGGTTCTGAAAGATAGTCTTCTACATTTGGCATGAATCCTCTCCTCTCACTCTTTTGGTTGGCAAAGTTGGAATTTTTCTAACTCTATAAAACTTGAGCCAGCAATCTCTTCCCCCACCCCAGTTTTGTCTCTGTGCATCAAATTATCATTTTTTAAAAGGCACTGTGAAGCAAGAAAACATTTGCTTCAGAATGCCATTATATGTGGCATTACCAAGATAGAGTGTAGTGTAAGCTAAAGATTCAAAAGAAAAATTATCTCTAGGATTCATTCTGGGAAAGGGAGATACATAGTTTTGGGATTTTAATTTTTTTTTAAAGAAATCTAAGTCTATGCTTCTGACTGTAAAAGAAGTATGAAGTAAATGTCTCTGTTTTTAGCCAAAACCTTTTTTGGTGCAAATTGCACATATGGTGTCAAAGAAATACCAACTGAATAAGTGCTGCTTTCATCAAGTTACAGGGCAAAATGAAGAGGAAGAGAAGGAGGTGCAGAAGGAGGATTTTTAGGCCATGAAATCAACAGAGCCAAGGGAGGTGCAAATTGTTTCAATGGAATTTATTTTCCACAAGCATAAGCATAGGCATATCTTGCTTTCAGTATTGCTGTTACAGAAATCCTCCATTTTTCTATGTAGTCATTTTCTGTTGCTGTTTATTGTGCATGAATCTAGTGGTGTTTCACAAGGGAGTAAGAAGATACGTTCATCTTACACAATGTAATCTCAAACTCATTGAGTGTTCCAAGCTGAGCACTTCAGCTTTGCCTAAATAAAGATAATTAGCATTAAAAAAACTCATAACCATAAAATTAGCCATAATGAACAACTTGGTGCGTGTGACTAGATGGCTCCACACTGCATTTTGTCAGTGCCTGTAGCTTGCACCCAGAATGCACTTTCAGGTAGGTGGCTTTGTCAGCAGACGTGCCTGGGGGTGGATATTTGCGCCAACACTTGTGGCTTCTTCTTTGTCAGAGTTTGGGAATGAACATTTCTCCGTGTATTGGGGAAGTGTGCAGCAAGCAAATAGGAAGGAGCTAAGGAGAATTACAATTATCTGGCCAAAGACATAAACCCACCCATGTTTTCAGTATTCATTCAGTGTGCATGGCAAATTTTCTCACCAGCATTTGAAAACTTATCCTTTCAAAGGAATTTTATTTTCTGCAGTCAGCAGCAACAACAACTGAAAAAACCTTTCAGCACCGGTGTTTTTTTCCCCATGGCTCAGCTCACGTCACTGAAACACAGAGAGGCATATTTCAGCAAGAAAGACAAAAAGCACATGCAGGGAAGCAACCCTTTCCTGACGACATTGGCTACCTGAAAGCTGGCTGGCGTGTGGGGTGAGCGGTAGGTCATGTTGGCTCCCTTCAGGCTGGCTGGGGATGGCTTGGCAGGGATTAACTGGCTGCAGCTATGCTGCCACTTCTGGCCTGAGTGACAATTTGGCAGGGTGCTCAGGTGCAAGAAGCAGAGCAGCAATCTGTTCCCTTCCCCAGCCCTCCTGCCCACAGCAACCTTATTTCTTCTCACTTGAGGCTGGTGCTCCCTCCCCTTATTTGCGTGTGTGAGTGCATGCACGCCTTTCCCTGTGGTAGTGGCGTTTGAAAGACACCAGCACTTGCTCCATCTGGCTCCTGTATCTGTACTCCTTCTCATGGCAGTGTGAAACCAGGATAGATTTCAACAAAAAAATAATATTCACCGCTTTTTTCTGTGTTTTTCTCTGTTGTGTGGGTGGCACTGGGGTCACTGTGTTAGCTCCCTGCCTTGAGATGTGCTGCAAGGATGTGGCAGCCCACCGAAAATTGGTAAGAAGCCTGATCAAAATATTCTTTGGTTAGGCTTCCTGCACCCTTCCACCTCTAGCATCCTCCTAACCCCTGACAGGGTGTCGAATGAAAAGCTACGTGGGTGCTCACTGCTGTCAGAAAATGCCAGTTTGCCAAAACCAAAAAGTTTTGCAGAAGTGCAGTTCAGCCCTTCGTTGGCAAGGTGTTTTATGCTGCAGAGGGCAGTGAAAGAAGCCTGATGAGGGAGCAGACAGAGAGATTAAAGGGTGACAGACAAGAGGGGCTGGTGTCAGGAGATCACATTCCTTCGCCTTGCAGTAGTCAGCATGTGATTTTTTTTTTTTTCCCCCAGGCGTGGGAGTGTTTCCTTCAAATCCTTTGTCTGTCTGATTTTCAGTAAAATCTAGGCATTTGTGCATTTGGACTGGGGCGAGGCAGGGGGGAGGAAAGGAAGGGATGGGAAACAATTTTGTTCACAAATATTTTTGAAAGGTGTCTGTTTTGCCCTTCATCACATTAAAAACTTCCGCAGACTCTCTGTATTCCACAACATATTTCACATCATAGCCCTGCGAGCTATCCTATAACCCAATAGTAAATATGACCATTTACACAATGAGTATTGTGAAGAAAGATCTAGCAGTGAACAGCTATAATCCATGATGAATAATCAGGAAACAAACATCATCAGACAAACACTTGGAAATGCACATTTTTGGAGTGCAGGTGTTTGCATTGATATTAATGTGATAAATGACTGGCTGGTGCTCTATTCTTTGATAAAATATGCTGAGATTACGTTTTCTAATATAATTTTTATCATTGAAGAGCATTTGCATTGGGGGATGGGGGAGAGAAAATAATCTGGATTTCTTAGCCTTGAGACTATTACATTCCTGCTACTGCTTGATTTCACTCTGATCCAGGCCCTTTGTGCCACACCATTTTCAGAATTAAATTATTCAGGAATGTGTCTGGATTAGACTGTAAAACTGCATTGTGTTACTCATTATGTAATTAATAATTGAAATTTCAGACATTAATATTTTCTGAATTGCATTGCAAAGTTAAAATATAATTAACACATTTCCAATCAGTCCTGTATTTTTATTTCATGCAAGTCATCAGAAGCGTAGTGACACTTCCATTCTAATGACATATCCAAGGAAAAATAGGCTTATACCATTCCAAAAGGACAGACTCTGTAGGTATTAAATGGCTAAGATAATTGGTTAGTGCCATTTTATAAGTTGCATTATGCAGGAGAAGTGTGCATGTGAATGGGATTTGCAATCAGGCAGAGAAGAAAAATACTGAGAAAAAGCATATAACACAGCATCCTATGTATCAGAGGATAAAGCCTTTTTTAGGTCATCTGGCCCATCTCTGAGATTAAGATATTTCTCTGCTGCACCTCTGCTAATGCATTCCCTGCTACACCTTAGATGTTCCAGTGAGAGACCTGTAATATTCTCCCAGGGAATTTATTTCACAACCTAATAGACAGCTCAGCTTCTTCTAATATTCATACTGCATCTTCTGTCTTTTCTTTCCTTCAGTGTACTAAAGAAATGGGGAGGTATGTTCCTGGAGATGTAAATAATATTTGACATGGTGGTCTTCCTGAGAAATAATTTATGTTCTTACTGAAACAGTGGACCAATAAGGAATATGTTCTTGCCTTGTGCTTCTCTCTCAAAATTTGCTGATGGTCTCAGCATAGTGAAGGCCTGGGAAAAAAAGCCATGAGCAATAAAGGAAAAGAAATATGATCTATATACGATAATTTCCTAAAGATATTTGGTAGGGTTTTGTTGTTGCATACTGTTGAAATTTCAGGGAACAGGACTTCAGCTGCAGGTTTTGCTGTAGATTTTGTATGCTCCTTTGGAGACACTACTGGAATATATAAGGAAGTTTAACATTCCCTCAAGAACAACATTGCTTTTCTATGCCATAAACTGAAAAGGAAAAAACTGCTAATTTCAAGTGTTCTGGGCCAAGAAAAAAATATATTCATCATAAAAGTACTGCAGCTAGCTTCAGAAATAATTGGCAGTTAATTTGTTCCCTGCTTTTTGCCGTCCCAGTGGAGTTCTGGCAGCTGAGGCCAGACCACAGGTAAGAAATTATCTGTGTAGCTTGAAAATGGCAATGCTATTCTGATGGAGGCTGTATCAGAAGCCAAGCACGGATACTCTGTCTGGGGCTTGCTTCCTACTAAATAAATTCCACGTAGAGTAGTTATATGTCTGCCCTGGAAATAAAATGACAGTTGACCTGAGGTGTCAGAAATATGCTTTCAAATGGCTCAGAAACTGCTTTTATTCCTGTCTCACTTCAAATATCACCTAAATGGCAAAGAAAGTCTATAGCTAGACTCAAATAGACTCACTTTGGCAGACTGTGTGTACATTTTCCTGGTAACTAGAGCCACCTTGTCAGATCAATATGCAATAGAAGCCTTTACCTATTTAATAGCTCATTAAACAAGTCCCACTTTCTTTTCCCAGCTCCTTAGGTGATTTCAAGAATCCCCTACCTGACCTCTGCATTGGCATTCAACTGCACCTGCACAGAGGGAGTAACTAGGGACCTCCCAGCTATTTTCAGCCCAAATTTTCAGCCTTGCTACACAGCATGCCACACACTTTGTATCTTCCCATCTTACTTTCCATAGAGCTTTGTTCAGTAAAGTGCTTGAAAAAATCATCACATGGGTACCATACCAATAAACTGCAAAATTATCTTTGATCACTTTTAGCTTCATCACTTCTTATTCACTTTTCCAGTAAAGAAATCATCTCATCTAGCAATGTGCTTCAGGTTTTGCCAGAGCTGTCATTCATCGTGTCTCACCTTATTTGACATACCTGCTAAGGCTAAGAGTTAAATGAGACATGCTTGGATCTATAAATAAGCCAGCTAAACATTGCATCTGATTACCCTTATTTTTTCATAGCTGGCCATTTTAGGAAAGGAGGCTGGTAACAAGCATGGTCAGTTTCTTCATTTAGTCTGTGGATGAGTGGGCAAAAGTGACCGAGTGACCTGTGCTCCTCAATTTATTTCTTCTCCTCTGATGCATAGTAATTGGGCATGTTCAGGTACTGACCAGTTGCAGAGTGAAACTGGTCTTTTAAACTGATTGCATGCACATTTTCATCTGAGCTGTGAAGCAGAATGTCTTATCTCTTGATGTGGTTCACAGCATACTCGTTATTGTGGTTTATGTGTCTCAGCTGGTAAGCAAGGTCTCAACTACTTTCATTCGCATGCAGGCTCTTCCATCTTCCACAGAAAAACCCAGCTCTCCCAATTTCAGGTAATATTTCTTCTTATATTGTGCGTTTTCTTTTGGAAGAAATATATTTGTGTATACGTACACATATGCATGCATACATACACATGTAAATATATGAATTTCAATATGTGTATGTAAAAGGTGGTAAGTGAATGTGTAATATAAAAGAAACACATGCTGGGTCAGGGACTGGAATACTGTATTTGCTGTCTGCACTATTCTGAGTCTCCCCTGACTAGTCTTTCACACTGCCTTTCTTTTTTTTTCTGTGTGTGAATAAAAGCTTACTTCTCCTGAATTTGATGGATATATGGAAATTTGACTCTTTTTCTGTGGAAGACATAATGTACAGACAGCACCAAAGCAGGGATCCTTCCCAGGCTTTTTTGATTGGGTGTGGCATTGGAACTGTAAGGGGTTAGAATATGAATTTGGCATTATGGATAAGGAGTTCTGATTTCCTCCCTTGACTACTGAGCTTCTTGCAGCTACCTAGTCCTTAAAGAAAAAGGCAGTTTCCAAAAAAGTTAATTTCTTGGTTTGTTTTTGCCAGCAAAACATAGTGGAGACTAAATTGGTAGAGACACTTCTAATGACTGTAGGATGATGAGAAGTGATAGCATGTTGGGCACCCATTTGGGATTAGGATGCATGATTGCGCAGAGCCCAAGAGCAGAGCTCCTACATCTGCTTGTGCAGGTAGGAATGCTGTCTGACAAGGGCACAGGATGATGTTTGCGTCACAGTATTGTTGAGTACAGCTTGAACATACTTGGCAGCATCCCATGACCTTCTCTCCTACTCCAGGTTCTCCCTGATAGCAGAACTGTCTCTGGCCAGAGGTTAATTTTTTACTGATGGCTCCTAAAGTTTCTGGATAGAGAGTATCAGTGAAGATGGCTGAAAGAAAAAAAAAATAAAATAAATGAATAGCAAGCCCTGAAACACATGCAAAAAGTTTCATTCTCCTTCTCTACTCCTATTGGGCCATTTCAACAGGAGACCAGGGGATTA
Source organism: Climacteris rufus (assembly GCA_013398175.1). Taxonomy (NCBI): domain Eukaryota; kingdom Metazoa; phylum Chordata; class Aves; order Passeriformes; family Climacteridae; genus Climacteris; species Climacteris rufus. The sequence goes on along the minus strand of VZRZ01000799.1, from coordinate 748,995 downwards.
CTTAAATCTCCTCTTAAATTGTAAAAAGGTAAAGCTGATTTCCCATTGACTGGCATACTATGCAGTCACTCACACCAGGATAAAGCAGTTGGAAAGGTGTGGCATTCTGATTTGGTCCAATTTTTATTTGATTTCTGCTGGTTTTAATGAAATTATGTAAGGTTTGGGACAGTGGAGAACTGGAAACCATGTGTCTGACTATGCCCGTCACTGCCTGCTGCCATGCACAGTAGGAAAATTTTCAAAAGTCACTGTGTCTAACTTAGTTCACTGTGAATCAAGTTCAGCCAGCAGCAGAAGCCTGCTTAGCAACTGGGAGGTTCATGTATGGATAGGAAGGTAGGAATATTAAGAATAAACTTTCTAGAAGATGACCATTAACTATTGCACATTGTCACTAATTGCTTAGCTAGATAAAAATGTTAAAATACCAGAAATTTAAGTGATAAATATAGTTCTGGTGTGATTTAGTGTGCCAAGCTAACAGGAGGTGAGCAGAAGCAGTAAGTTTTTTGAGCTTCCACAGAGCTGAAATCTCCAGAGATCACAAGTAGGAGAATATCTGGTCCAATATGTGCATCTATGTGGATTTTAAAAATATCTGGAGGAGGGAACTGCGGTAGAAATGAGAGCTGCAAAAGCTGGAAAGTCATCACTGGTAGGCAATTTCTTTTTTTTTTGAGTAGTTGTTGTTGCTCTTGTTTATTTTATTAATTTATTTAAATGTCAACAATAACAACAAAGCTTTAATTTGGCAGTTCCTTGATTCTTGCTTCTTTGCTTAGCCAAAATTACCAGAAAATTTTCAACATATGAAGCAGTGGAGCTCTTGTCAGAAAGGCTATATGCTGCTGTATGTATCCTCACAATACTCTGATAGAAATATTCCAAGCAGATCAAATGACAGTTTTACAAAAATAGCTTCTGCCCTCCTTGAATTCCTATGCTAGATTCTGACACCCTTGTCATAAAGAGCTCTACTGTAAACTCTGGGATTATTGATGTAGCAGTCTGTGAGATTTTTCAGTATGAAGAGGAAAAGGACAGAAAAATGCAGCCTTTTTTTTGGCCTTATCAGCTGTAAAAACCTCACCTTATTTTGTAGGATAATGGCAGGATACTATCTATTATTTAAATTCCCTCTTCTCAATTCTAATCTTGTTTCCATGGTTAAATCAGCCCTTTGTAGGGATTTATGAACATTCAGAAATTCCACGAAACCTGGGATTCAGAGAGTCAAGGAGGAGAATTAAAATCCTGGAAAGCCTGTGAATACATAGGCAAACCACATAGATGGAAGGGAAATAAGTGTTTTAAAGAGGATTTCTGTCTTGGAGGGTGCCATGTGGAATAATTTTCAGCAGATGCATCAGACAATAAATGAAGGAATGGTCTCTTTGGTTCAGCTCCAGCCCAAATCAGCAATTGTTGCTATTCTGATAGCAGCTAAGTGGTATGTGGGAAATGATGTGGAGGTCTCACTCCAGTCCTATCAATAGTTTTTCATTACATGAAAGCACTAATGAGCAGAGCAAAGAAGGAAATGATGGAGGCAACTATGAAGACTGAACCTCCTTTCACCCTGCATTTCAGGGCCAAGATGTACAGGCAGGGTCAGAGGGAGTGTAGGAACTGAATGGACCAGTGCTACAGCTCTTATGTGGGTAACTTGGGTGTTTTAGCCAAGAGGGCTGATAATTTGGTACATCCCACAAACATCAAAATCATGGGATTATAAGTGATGATAGCAAACACTTCTTCAGTCTGATGGTATCTCTGGACCTGGCTGTGACCAGCTCTGTGCAAGTCATGATGGTGCTGCCTTAGCAGTAACATATTCTGCCCATGGCAGGCCACTGAGCTGGCAGTGGGACATGGACAGTGTGGGAGTAATGGGGAGGGGCCAGGCATCTCAAACAGGGCCAGCTGGGCAGTAAATGCAGAGATGGGGGGAGATGATTTGAACCATGCTCCCTCTTTTCACCTCACACTGCCAGCGAGCTAACAGGGCTTGTGCTTCTGATGAGATTTTCAGACTCAGCTGTGGTGGGGTCAGCTCTGGGGGCACCCTTCTCACAGCTCATTACAGAGCTTCAGCCTCTCCATTTGCAGCTCCTTGTACACCAGAGAAGGGAGAAGGACAAGGGGTGCCTTGCAGTCGAGAGCCGTGGTGCCTCCCAGGGGCAGCAGCAGGAGTGGCTGCTCCCAACTCTGTTCCTCTCATGTGAAATCCTGGCAGAACTGTCTGTGTGTGGTGCCAGTTTCCCTTTCTATAGGGACCCATTTGTGTTGCTTACATCATATGCTGGATTTAGACGACCTCCAGTGTTACCATGGCAACAGTTTCTGCTTAAGTATAGGTGAGAATGTAAGTTAATTTTAAATAAGGTGAAATGAAGGAGGGGGTGAATAAAGCTCTCCGAGTATCTGAAGGCACACAGATCTATCTGTCTAATCAGTTTTGTAAGAAACCTTCTGAAGCTAATTTTGCATCCCTGAGGTTACATCTGCCTCATAAAAGAAAAAAAAAAAAGGAAGTTCTGGGCATATTTCTTTGGACTGTCACCACTCTCGGTGGTGGCAGACCTGGGAGGCTTCCATCTCTGTTCCCTCTCCATGTTCCCCACGTACACACTGCCAAATACTCTGCATGCGGTGGGGTCAGAAGATGAATAAGACTTAGAAGCAGCACATCTAGTTGGATGCTCTGAGGCTTCATGGAGTGTGGAATTAATGCAGTTTTGCTGCTGTTGCTGCTGGTTGTTATGAGGAGAGGCCAATAGGCTGTCCTTTATTTTGTGGCCTGAACTCTGCTCTTGGTGGTACCCTTAAAATCTAAAGCCAATACAGAAAAATATGTGTGCATAAAACGCTATATGTACATATGGATGCATATTTATTGTGTTCCATCATTGGAAATTAAAAAAAAAAAAAACAAATAACAAAGTTGCCAAAATAGAAATGTTATTTTTATAGTAAAATTATCTGGAGAAAAAAAATAGAATTTTGTTTTGATAAAGCACCAGTATGAAGAGTGCTGCTCTCAAAAGCATTATAGGATTGCCTCTGTTTGCTTCCTACCGGCCCAGCTGGAGCACTTCTTCTCTCTCAGCTCCATAATGGCACTTATCACTATTGTGTGTGAGTGTCTAATCCATTAAATGAATATCAGGGTAATGGCAAGAGATCCAGAAGCCCACTTAAACATTCACCTATTTAGTTAATGCACTGTGATCCACATTTTCTAAGAGCTGTCTTCTTAACATACACAATTTACAGTTTAAGGGCAGGCAACTTCAGAAAAAGCAGAGGGTGGTGGCTGCAAACGTGTGTGACAGCAGCCACGTTCACGCTCGGAAGCGCCTTATCTCCCAAGCGGCCTGACACCCCCAGTGCAGGCTGACTCTTCTCAGATCCAAGCACCAAGAGGATGCTATTTAGATTTTTGTCATAAATAGTTGCTTGGTAACCGGTATGGTAAATCTTTTGGCAGCACCAGTAGCACAAGCACCTGTGCCCAGGTGTTTGTCCCTTCCTGGGGGCAAACTTACCCCCTCTTACCTGGAAGTGGCAGCTGCACAAGCAGCAATAAGAGCGCTACTGCTCCCATGGCCATGCATATGCAAAGCAGTAAGGCACAAGAGACTGAGGTAAAATTATGATATCCATTAATAAACTGTGTAACCTTTAAAAACTTTCCCTTTCTTTGCCCTGATTTTCAGAACTGCTTTTTCACTTCTTATCTCCATTTAATTTGTTTGTTTTGCCGTGAGTCACTTCCCTGCTGCTGCTTAGCCCAAGAAAAACATCTCCTTTCTGGAGTCTGAAAGAGGAAATTTCTAGCATATAAGGTCTACACTACTACAGAGGAGCTGTGTAATGTTATGGATCACTTGTAAAGGTGTTTCCAGCTTTCTACTCTGAATTTCTTCAGTTGTGTTTGGTGAACTGATTTATGGTTGCGTTTGTGTTAGTGAGATCTTACATCTCTATGCAGAAGGTTTAATTAATTAGAGTAGTGTGTGATGTCAAGGCAGCCACAGTTAAAATCACAATACAAGAAAGGAGGTGGCTGCAGACATAGTGGTTATTAGATTTCTAGAACTGTCTGGCTTAGAGGGGGTGGTCATGGGGGTTGGGCTGCCCTGAGCATGCAGCCTGAATCTGAACTGCTGATCTGCGGGGGGGCAGATAGCTCATTGCATGCAAAGATAGGTGCTGCTCAGAATTGTGTTCATGTGGTATGTTGTAGCAGGTATTCTGCTAGCCTAAGCAGTCACACAACTGGAATATGAGAAATCTTAGTGGAAAGGCTTCCATTGTATAACTAATGTGTTATAAAACAGGACCTGAAAGAAGAAAAGTAAAGCAATGGTGGCACGAATCAAGTAGAGGCCCCAAACACAGACATGGAAATGGGTAGCTCTGAATGTCAAACAGAAAGCAGCAACCCTGATGTTGTTTTCATGGAAATGCAGAGAGCTCTGTTACGTGGCACTGACAACATGAAAGACATTGGTGATGTTGCCTGAAATGTTTGTTGCCTAGGAAGGACAACATGAGGATTATTTTGTGTGGTGTCCAGCATATTTCCTTCTACTTAATGGGTGCATCCAGAAGCAGGGCTAAAGCTACACTGCAACAGCTGTCCTTCAGACCACAGCAAGGGAAGAGGAACTCACCTAAGTGTGATGGAGGCCATCTGAAATTGGCCAATTAGACAGTGAGGAAGTTCTCCTTTACCTGTGCCAAATGTGTGGCAGGAAAGAAAAGCATCAGTGAGGGGTTTCGAAGGTGTGAGTGTGGATCTCTGGAGGCATCTGCCAATTACTTCCAAATGTTTGGCAAAAGGGGACTAAGAAAAGCTTGCCTGTCTGTAGCCTAAAACACTCTATCTATCGGTCTACAGCTACAACAAAAAAAACTGTGTCAACTGATAGCTGCTAACATCTGCTGTATTTATTTCTAACCCTCAAAAAGACCCCAAGGGGACTTTTTATTACATTCATGATTGCTTACATTTAACAGTGCATCCACTGTTAGTCACCCTTGCCACTTCTTATACACAAAACCTAATACTTCAGGGATATGTAAGGGCCTTAGGCAATTTCTCTGACTGTGTTGCAGTATACCCCTTTTCTAAGCAAAGGCTAGGTAGGATGGAAGGGAGTCAAAGTCCTTGATTTTTGCTTGGTGTTGCTGCTAAGTCATATAATAATACAACATAAACTGAAGCTGTATCTTTCTCTCCAAAGACGGTCTACAGAAAATTAGTGTGTGTATATTTTGTATTTGAGAGAGGGTGAAATTAATGGGAAAACAGCATCACCTTCTGAGTGAGCTTGATGGCCTCCACCTCAGGCAAGGAACACATAGGTATGGCAGTTGGGAAGAAACAAAGACCAGCAGACCTTATGGGTGAAGGATGAATATCTGAATTAGGAAGAAATAGGAATTGTGACTGCCATTTTAAGTAATGAGTGGAGAATAGAATGGTTTTGAAGCAATTAAGACCCCATAGAGAAAGGCTCCAGGAGAATTTAGAGATATATTTCTAGTGTAGGAAGCAATTAAAAAAAACCCCAAAAACTAAAGGGGAACACCAAACATAGCAGAAAGAGAGAGAAAAAATACCACAATTTAAAGTTTGTGTTTCTAATATGTTGTGCTGCTCATGGCAAGGGAAGAGAAGATTTTTTCTGTTAATATATGTTTTGCTGTTTGCTGGAATGAGCTATTCAAAAGCACTGCCATAGTGTCAGACTATAGATAGTCTTTGGGGCATGTGGTACCTTTCCTCTGCAGTAATTTATTCCATGTGTAGGATTTTGGAAGGATACAGGAGCTTATTGAATAATTTCCACACCACCTCTTTCATTATAGTGTGAAGAGATGGAGGGCAGAGATCATCTTGAATCTGTGGGAAGTGTCTGTATGTTAAAACTAGTCGCAGAATATGGAGCAAAACATCTATTGAAATATTAATGAATTGGGCGAGGTGTAGTTTGCCAAGAAATTAAATCAACACAACACATGAATCCAGGAACTGCAGCTCTCATGACCAGTATTGTGACTCTCATGGATGTAAAGTGGAATATTGATCCAAACCAATATATTTTGTTCAGGTAATTCTCAGGATGTAATGGTGCAGAAAAACATAAGTAAATTCTCATTTGGTGTTTGAAGCAGGACAGCATTAGTGTTTATGCCAAATTATACCATAGAGGATTTTCACAACTGGAGGTCTACCTAGAGAAAATGTTTTCCCAGGGAAGAGATCTGTTTAATTTTCTGATGCTATTTCTTCACTTGATTCTTATTGAGTAGTCACAGAGTCCAGCTCCATCACAGCTTTGTGTTATGCAGAAGTCTGATGCCTCAAACAACCATTTTTATAAAAGAGTTTCCCTATTGTTACCTGGGAACACTAATCCATATCCAGGGTCGCAATGTACTTTTCCCTTTAATTCCTGAGTGATAATAGCTTTTAAAGTGTATTACTTATTTTCATTCCTGTGGAAGAATTTCATGTGATACCAGAGGGGCGAAACAGCGCTCAGACTGTTTGGAAAAAGTTTGGGAACAGTGGCTGCAGTGGCTGAAGTCTACCGTACTGCTCAGTCCCTCCTGCATTGGACAGAGGGGAATCTCTGGTTCACTGAGTGTTCCTGCAATTCTTAGCTCTAAACCCATGAGGAAATTCACACAGACTACTCCAATACTAAGTTAATTTCCATGCATGAATGCAATACTCCCTTGCACATGTTAAATGTGCTACTTATTAAAGAACTGGTTGCAATAATGCATGTTGCTTGGGAGTTCTAAAAACCTGGAGTAATTGTAAGCTTCCTTTGCAAAATTTAAGTCAGAAGTTCACCTTTCATGCTGGTGGAATTAGCAAATATCTCTTTATGAAGCAGCAGAAATTATTCACCAGCTGTAAGTGAGATTATAATTCTTTTGAACAGAGAGATAGAAGTGCTTGCCCCATTGCACAAGGTCACTGATGCTGCCAGCCTGGTTCTGTGTTGCTAAGCTGTTCTCAGTGGGGTTAACAGTGACTGATCTAGACTTGCTCTACTTTTGTGGAGGAATTGAATATCATTTTCTTTTCACTGACTTTTTAGATCATGCATCCCCTTCAAATCAGCTTTCCTTTTACAGAGTACTGCCATCTCCATTACTTCAGGCTTTCCCTCAGCTTACTTCTCTAAATCCAAGGTATAGGGAAAAGGTTTTGATTTTTTTGTGTGTTATTTCCAGGAGCAGTTCAGACTGTGTGAAATGCTCACTTACTCCCCATGACTCACCTTTGGTTTGCAGTGGTCTATGAGAGATAGTGGTGCTGCTAGCACCATTCTAGCTTTCCTTCAGCGTTTGCTGAAGATCCTTCCTGTCCAAGACCCTTCCTGGATTCAAGAAATATATCTGTGTGACCTGGAAAGCAAGTGGGAAGTTGAAGAATAGCTCACCAAATAGACTGGGAAGGCATTTAATTCTCTGTCCCTGCTTGCTGACATTTGAGTCCTGCAGGACTGGGGGCAGGTGTCTTGAAGAGGCTTGAATTACTGTTTGAATGATATGATAGACTGGATACTAAATAAAGCTGGCTTCTTATAGCACTGGCACCAGTCCTGCCACTCTATCTGCAACAACTTACCAAAGTATGTAGCAAAGCAGGTCAGCTTTCTTTTCTCTTGGCCTGTTCCCTCCTTTTCAGAGACCAGAAAAGCAGGGAGGAATTTAAATACCAAAGATCTGTGAATAAAATAAAAGCATGAGTAAAAATCCGTACGTTCTATTGAAAATTACGGCCACGAGTTGATCAAAGGCTGGCCTCAATGTGAGAGCAAAATTGGTGAGCCTGGGAGAGTCTTCAATGATTCCTTTCTACAGTGTGGTCCCAGCTGCTTTTCATATTCCACTCTGGCCTTTCCTCTCACCATCAGCAAGAATTGCTAGGATGTCAAAAAGAAGTGAAACCTACAGCATTGTAAAGCCTGCCAAACCTCAGGCACATGGCAATGGGGTTTACGATGTGTGATATGTTTCAGTCAAGAAACTTGAAAACATGCTGACAAAAACCCCACACTGAAAACTGAGTTAGAAAAAATTGAAAAATGATGTGAGGGTCTCTTTATGCAGTAACATACCTGCAGTCTCATTTTAAGAAGGGATGGTTGGGAAATGGTTGTTTTTATATTTAAATGTATATGAATCTAATTGTTTTGAGCTTAGTTTTGTGTTTTCCCTTTTAAATTCCCAGAGGGAATGAATGCAAAAAAAGGTGAGAAGCTGAAGAAATGAAATTTCAGAAGGGGAGCTGGGTAGAGAGGGGCTTGTCCACAGTGTTTTTTCCTGATTTTGTTTTTCATGTGATGTACCAAATAAAATAGAAGTTGAGATGCAAAGTTGGTTTGAAAATGGATAATCAAAACTGTGCATTCCCAGAAAGCATCAAAACAAAATGTTCTTAAAATCAACATGGTTCTGTTCTATATTTAGCTGTCCACAAACTGGCAATTCCTGCTTAAAAAAAAAATCGAAATTATATTGCAGCTAGTTTTGTGATTCCATGAGATTCCCAAAGCTGCTGGGTGAATTATTCAGTTGTCAGGTTCATGTTTGTGCTCCATCTGCATCAATATTTTGTGCTAGCATGGCACCTTGAGCACAGCACACAGCCATTTTCCCTCCCTGGTGTTCTTTCTCCTCAGTTTCCATGGGAGGTGACTAAGACAGATGGATCAGAAGGCAGCTAAGGCATGGCAACAGCCAGATCCCTGATGAGATCTGGTGTGCATCTAGACTGCAGTGTAAAAGATGTGACAGCAAGTTCCATACTTCAGTGCTTTTATTATCAGAAGCTGCAGATTTCGAATTACAGTGCTGAGCTGAACAATTACAATAATGAGGGAACATAAATTTTGGTTGTTAACGAGCACTATACCTCATGATATCCAATTGGAAGGGAAATATTTTTATGCCTTGAAATAGAAGGCAACAGAGTTGGACTGGCATGTCTTACGAAGCCAGGTGAGACATAAGGGGAAGAAGTATCTCCAATCCCCAGTCACACAGAGAAAAGAGCCCACACATGCCTTTGTTTTGTCATCACTGGCAAATGATGTATGGGATCAGTGGGCTTAAAGCATATAACTCAAATTATAACTCAAGCACTGTCACACATAAAGACTATCCATATCAAATACCCACACAAATATCCCTTCAGTTAAGAGCTGAGGATTTTTTAATACAAGCCCAGGCTAAAGCTCAGCAGATCCTGACATATTTATTCTCCCCACACAAATCTGATCTTTTTGTGTGGTCATCTGGTTGCCTTGTGCTGCTCAAGATTTATGTCACACGTATCTGCCTTCACCTTGATCTACACTAACTGGCGTGAATTAACTCAGCAAGGAAGACATATCTTTGGAGTTAAAAATTGTGGTGAGGAAAGATCAAACCAGACTACAGAAAATACTAGGAGCTAAAACTAACCGTTATGTATTAATTCCAGATGCTTCTAGGTAAAGGCTAAGGATTAAAGGAAATAATGGTAGTGATGCCTGTAAATGCAGGAAACTGCAAGAAGGCATGGCTGAGAATGCAGCCAGAGCACGTCTACTACAGTCTTCATGGGTTTTTGGGTTTTTTTTAGATTCTCCCATGGCATCACCTAAGTCCACAGTCTCAAGCATCAACTTGGTAGATAAGCTAAAAATAGTTTAATAAATAGCTTGTAATAGATGAGAAAAATGGAAAACATAAGTGTCAGTCACTTATCACACAAACAAAATGCAAAATTAACTCCTATGTCATGTTATTTTCCCATTTCAATTTTACATTTTAGGCATCAGAGAGGAGTTACTGACAGCAACAGGGGCAAGAGATTAGAGGTTTTCTTAAATGGTAGTTGCTGTGTTTCTTTTGTTAATATTGGGTGAAATCCTGATACTATGAAAGTTAATGAAAATTAACTGAGTGGGACCAAAAATTCAGCTCTAAAAACCTGGTGATCCGCTACTCTTTGATTCAATTCTTTCATTGTTGTTGTTACTATTTCTAAATAAAACCTGTGTATGATCACTTAGATCTATAAAATTCTGCAGTCCTGATCCTGGTGTCCCATATATCAATTTGCATGGTATATCCCATTCTAAAATAAACATTTTCTTTTAATTCCATGTATTCGCATATTGGGACCAATAACATTAGTTGCACACATGGTACAACGTCTTTTGTTTTTTGCAGATAGATGTTCCAGGAGGATCTTCCATGATGATTCAGCTTGTTGTTCTGCACTGTCTAAAATACAGTGGATATTTCAATCAAAATGTTGTAGCTAGGAAGCTTTGTGACCTCACTTCTGAGCATTTCATGTCAGATTTGTTTGACAGAACCAATTGACATTGCATTCATTCTAGAGTGCATGGGAATGCAATTATGTGTCATACTTTCTGAAATCTACGGGGACCTCAGGGCAATCAGTATTAGACAGGCACTATACTGTTTTGTCCTCCAGATTTTTATCTAGACAGGCAAATCTAGCATTTTCTCAGTTTTCTCTCTGTCAATTAAATGTAGTCAAAAATATTTGATGAGAAATTTTTTATGTAGCTGACTATTCACAGAAAATCCATTTGAAAACATTTGTTGCTGATGGTACAATCTGAAAAAAAGGATGCAAAAATTATCTGTTAGAAAGTTATTGAAAGTAACTTGTACAGCTCCCACATAAATGATTGAGTTACATCAGTGAATAGGTTCCATGTAGTATTATAAATCCATTGTCCTTTTCAAAACACAAACCTGTTGGGTGAGAGAAAGTGTTAGGATATATTTTAAGTGGAATTTAGATGTTCATGTCACTTGCCTACTTGAAAAATCACAAAACTGCTATAGAAAAGGGAACGTTTTTTCTCCTTAGAACATGATGGTTCCCCAATCTCCAAAATTCCTTTATCAACCAAGAGCTTTACTTTCACACATTCTCCCAATTAACATTTCACATACTTGTTGAAAACAGATTATCAATCTTTCTATAAGGGAAGTGTAAATGTAATTTCTAAATATATTTATATTTCCTATTTAATATATAAATCCAAGAATTAATTAAATGTAGAATTATTTTAAAACCAGGGTGTGATAATTTCTCATTTTTTTGATTATTGCTTTGCTGTATTTCTTTGTCATAATACTATACAAAATCTCTATATCTAAGGGTATATGCTGCTAGGCAATGCCACACTTCACCCTCAGTAATCTTATTCTCTAAACAGGTTTGCCCAAAGGGCTTCAAAGCTAGAGGGTGGAGGCAGAGATTTCAAGCATCTTTTCTGGGCAGAAGAGTTGAATCCTGATGGCTACAGTGAGTATGGATAAAAACTAACATTCCCTTTGCTTCAGCTTGTTTCTGTACCTATTGCTTTTGCAAGGGAATGTTTTACTGAGCCTGGTGGTATTGCAAATAACTAACATAGTGGAATTGCAGATTGATTTTTTTTGTTTTTTTGGTGTGTGTGTGATTTACTAACTTTACATTTTTGTATCAGTTTTGTCCAGAGAAAAGAATGCAGTACAGTACAGTATAGCAGAGGGATGCTAAATGATTTAGGTATCACTTGACCAGGCTTAGTTACTCATTTGTAACTATAATGGCATTTGTAGCTATTCTTTACACAACTGAGTGTTGTAGGTAGACACTCTGTGGCACCCTACTGGTCAAAGAACATTGAAAATGCAGGTAATAACAACAAAATATTTTGTTGTTATTTGCAGTCTTCAGCAATTTTTAAGACCATTACAACTTGCAATCTTGTCTTTTGGTCACTGAAAAAGGCACAGGAGCATATCCATTAGTTCAGGATATCCATTGAACCATCACTAGGCTGTTTCATTTCCCTTCATCCTGCTCTGGTCCTTTCAAGTGCTGCACACCAACATAGATGCTCTGATTACAAAGGAGCTATGCTAAGCAGTAGTGAAGGAAGGCTTCACCTTATTCTCCATGCTTTCTTTCCCTTTCAGTTCATTTTATTTCTTCTCTCAACTCTTTCAAGAGATGAGAAGCCTGTGTCTGACAGATGGATGCCTTTCTTCCCTTTAATCTGTTTTAAAAATTTGCTTTCCAAAGAAGCAAATTACGGTCATGACACTTGTTTTGCATTGCTGGTTTTGAGCTACCAAGATCTAATGTGAGTGGTAAGAGGCCATCCTCTTCCTACGTGCAATCAAAGTCAGTACAAATTCCTGAATTCAAATGTGGATTAGCGTGTTCAGATCTATGTTTGCTCTCAGTGTAATCCATAAAATGTGTTGCTAGCTTCAGTAAGTCTGTTCATTTTTAGGGAAAGTGGTTCATTTCAGAGAGATGGGAATCTGGCCCTGAGTGTTTGACTGCTTCCTGTGTGTTGGAGTTTACAGGGAGGCGTGTTATATCACTTCGGTTTATACCAGAACGGCACAGCTCGCTGTGCTGACAAAGAGATGTCTCCACCTGCCATTTGAAATATGCTGATATTATGGACTGTTGCAAACCCACTCCACAATTTGGAGTGATTGGCAGCCACTGCTCTGAGGCTGCGAGAATAGGGATGCGAGAGGTCAAATGGAGCTGCGTTAGTGGAAAGCTGGCACACTCCCTCCTTGCTCAGGGCAGGAATCCCCTCCCTTCCCTGCGCTGGGAAGCGGGGATTGCTGCTGAGCAGTGAACAAACAGATGGAGCGTGTTCTTAACCCCCGTGCTGCTCCAACAGATTCATGAAAGACATTCACCCTCCCACTAAATGAGTAAATGAGAGGTTGATTGATGACTCAGAAATTTATTTATTCAAACTTCTATTTAGCTGTAGCTACACAACATCTTTCTGAATTTACAGAAAATCAAGCCATTCAAATCCTTGCAGGTACAAAAGTGCAAGATAGCAACAGACAGGTTGCGATATGCTTATACCCTTTAAAAGTATTAGAAGAGCACCTTCATGATCAAAGATTCCTTATCGATGGAATCTACAGTGATTTCCCTCTGGAATGATTATTGCTTTTCTGTGCTGGGGCATGTATTCTCCAATTTGCTGTGTGTTTTTTAGTTGATTCCTTAGTATTTTTTTATCTTCTTTTTTCTATTGTTCAAGCAAGCAGGGTCAGTTTACCCCAACAGTTTCTAAGTAGATTTGGGCTTTGTATCCAGCCTGAATAGGATTCAGTTCTGTTCAGGTGTTTATTGGGGAAATGTGTATCAACTCACAAATATGTATTTGCCTTACATTGAGAACAGTATTTCCTGGTACTTTTCTTGTATTAACTGTGACACAGACCTTGATAGATCATTTTAGTTTAAATGAAAGCTTTGCTGTAAATATTGCTGCAATACAGTTGTTTATATGTTACAAAGGGCTTTGTCTTACAAAGAACTATAATAAACTCTTAGATGGAAAGTTGAGAGATGTGCGTGTGTTCGTGTGTGTGCATATATGAAATGTATTTCTGTTGCCAGTTACAGCTGAAGTAAGCATCAGACAGCATTTTCTACTTTGTTTCCTGTCATATAAATACCTTTGCTAGATACTTGGGAAATGGGGACAGTGGTTGCATATAATTTGTATTTACAAAGATTTCTGATATGACTCACAATAGGACCCCACATTAAAAAAATAAGGAAACAAAAGTACTTGCGATTTTGTAGTTCTGATATGCATTTTAATATATGTAGTTTGGAATGGTGGATAGAAATTATTTGCAGTTTTTACAAAACAGCCCTGCACTTTGGAGGACAACCCTGTTGCAGCTGTAGAAGGACCAAAGTGGTCCTTGGTGCTCTGTTCATTCTCTTGTGCTCAATGTTTCCTTTCTGACTAGTGTGTCTGTGGTGTTGACTGCTATAATTCTCATTCAGCAGCATTATTATAGATGTGTAGAAAGCTATTAGTACTTCTTGGCTTTCATGTGCCTTGACAGGAGTGAGTTTGGATGGCTCACTCTCCTGTAGATCTAAGTCTGCACCACCATTTCTCACAGACCTCCAAAATGGGACTGTCCTCACACAGAAGATCTGACTTTGTTGCTAATTAGCCGTGATAGGGTGGTCTTGTTGCTCTTTTGTTTGCTGAGCAATTTCAGAATAAATCATTGCTAAATCTATCAGCACCTCTGTAAATATTCTCCCTGCATATCTCCTCATGCCAGCATGTGTGATCTCTGTGGGAAAGGATGTCTCTATTTTCTTTTATTAGCCTGCCACTGGAGAAAGTCTCTGTTCCCTCCCTCTATCGCTTCCTCTGAGAGCTCTGCTAATATTTGATTTGCTTCATTGGTCTGGACTGCAACTGCACTTTCCCACCAAAAAAAAGTCACAGGACAGAAACCTGAAATGTGTGAACATGGAAGTGTTTTTTGCAAAAGAGATTCTAGTTCGAGATTATTTATACACATTAGTGCAGTTAGTACAACAGGCTAGGAGAGTATTCATGGGGTAGCTCACATCGCTGTAGCAGTAGTTCTGTCATACTTGCCCCAAAAGTCCACAATTCAGTGCAGGACACAAAAAATCAGTGCAGCACCTATGGATGGCATTGTAGAATGATGTCCTTGAACCTAGATTGTTCCAGCTTAGTGTTGAACCCATGAGAAAAAGTGGAGTCAAGTGAATGGCTTAGAGAGCTATTACACAGGTAACACTACTATTTTGTAGTGCTTATAATAACATTACCTTCAGATTGTTGCAGTTGTGGGTAAGCAGAAGAGACTTTTGTCCTCAGAGGAAAGACAAGGACAGTTCAATAAGTTACGTGTCATTTCAGTTTGATAGAGGAAACTTGATCCAATGAGCCAACAGAAGTTCTATCACAGAATTTAGTAGGATGAGGGCTTCAGCACGTGGTGGACCAATGCTTCCCCAGTCATCTTACACGTGAAAGGTGAAAGAAACAGAATGAGAAGTGAAATCCAAGTGCCAAAGAATCTTTCTCTTCACCTGGCATAAGTTAGTTGATTGCTCAATTAGGTCAATGTCTTCGTCATTCTATTACTAATTATAGGTTTTTATACTTTGGTTACATGAATTAGTTGCTCTTTAGTGGGTTTTCACTAACAGTTGTGGCTGGAAAGCTGCCTGGTGGAGAAGGATCAGGCATGCTGGTCGACAGCTGGCTGAACACGAGCCAGCAGTGTGCCCAGGTGGCCAAGAATGACGGTGGCATCCTGGCTTGTGTCACCAATAGTGTGGCCAACAGGAGCAGGGCTGTGATTGTCCCTCTGTACTCAGCACTGGTGTGGGTGCACCTTAATCACTGTGTTCAGTTTTGGGCCCCACTACAAGAAGGACAGTGAGGTGCTGGAGCATGTCCAAAGAAGGGCAGCAAAGCTGGGGAAGGGTCTGGAGCACAAGTCTGATGAGGAGTGGCTGAAGGACCTGGAGTTGTTTAGCCTAAAAAAAATGAGGCCCAGTGGGGAACTTACTGCTCTCTACAACTCCCTGAAGTGAGGTTGTAGTGAGGTGGGGACTGGTCTCTTTTCCCAAGCAACAGGATTAGACGAAACAGCCTCAAGTTGCGCAAGGGGAGATTTAGATGGATACTAGGAAAAATGTCTTCACCAAAAGGGTTGCCAAGCATCGGACCAGGCTGCCAGGGAAGTGGTTGGGTCACTATGCCTGGTGGTATTTAAAAGATGTGTAGATGTGGCACCTGGGGACATGGTTTAGTGGTGGACTTGGCAGGGTTAAATTTGCAGCTGCTCTGAGCTCCTGAAGTCCTGCAATCCCATAATGAACCTTTTAATCAGTCTGATTCCCTAATACGCAGAAACTATATCTTCAACTGCTTCAGAGTGCTCAAGTCACACAGCTTGCTTCTTCACTCACTCTTCCTTTCTCTTATTTCTTTCTATTTTCTTTTTTTTAAGTAGGAGGAAAACAAATGGGATAATCTTGTGTAATCTCAAATATTTCTTAAAATACATCTCAGGAATTGTCATCTGTTTAACTACAGTAATACTTCCTATTAATTTCCAGGGTTTTAACTTCTCTTTTTCCTCTTTGGAAATAACATGAATATACAGAGATCCTAAAACTCTATATTTTTGATTTTTAAAAGCCATTTTCCATGTGGGAAATCTTTTCTGTAACTTTGTATGTCTGTCATATCCGATCTGTCTTCTCTGTATGGGTACTACAGACTTTGAGTTAATACCAACTGTTTGGTGCGCAACACATTTGATGCCAAACTAATATCAGTGGTTTGAAGTAAACACCCTCACACCCTCCAGATCATAGGTATTTAATAATATGCCATGAAGCCTGAGCATGCTGTGGTGTGACCTGCCCATAGCTTCATTGAGTATTCTCCTTTCAAGCTAAACTGGCTTGTAGCTCCAGCTCTTTCAAAAGATGATGTCAGCCTCTAAAAACAGAGCCAAGTTGGCATCAGGCTGTAGGTGCATCACCAATCTGCTTTCCATATTGTTCTCTTGGCTTTCATACAATTATGAATAATCTGTTCAAGACAGTCTGAAAACCTCAGAGCAAGCAGGATGCACTTTGTGTCCCTAAAGTCACTTTTTACATTTGCATAGGCTTCATGCCTAGTGAGGAATCTGTATATGTGAGAGGAAGAAAAGAGAGAAATCTCACAGAAAACAATTCCATGACTTTATTTATTTATGTTATAGTTCTTGAAACCATGACTGAAGACTGTGATTTGTTCACTGACATATGCATGCAATTTTTCCTGAGATGCAGGAAACAAATCTGTCAGCCTCCTGATGAGCATTACAGAGAGACAGACACCCAGGATAATTTAATTAGACCCCAAGAAATAACCCAAACTGAAGGACATTTTCTGGTTGTCAGGAACTAAATTCATCTTTAAAACAGGCAAACCACCACCCTGATTCAGAGACTCCCCTGCTCTCTGATCACCTCTGAATTGCTTTTCCTCTATGATGCTTAGAGTTTCTTGACCCTTCCTAGAGATTTTCTCCAAGATTCTACACAGTACACCTAAAGGATCGAGGAAAAAGTGACCTCTTGCTATAGTCCTAAGTGCTATAAAGAATGATCCAGGTCCAAGGAATAATTTAGAGCAGCTTCAAGATGTCTAAATATCCCTGACCTGCATTAAGCATTGAGGAACTGCTGCAATAATAACCGATGAACAGCTGAATCTTTCTCATTTTCTATATAGTTGATAGCTCTGGAAGAAATTTAATACTGCTTTGGTAAGTTATGGGTCATTTGCAGATTTTTTTCTCTGTTGGTTTGGGTGCCACCTCAGGCCCCCACCCTCCCTGCCCCAGAGTTGAGTTTAGTGGAGGGGGAAAAGCACAGCAGTCTGCCTTCGACAAAGTAGAGTTGGAGGAAGAGAAAGATAGAAGAAGAAATAATATTGGATAAGTGGAAAGACATATCTTCCTCCCTGGTCATGGCTGAACAGTTATTGTTGCAAGCCAGGACTGATGGCCTGCGACCTTGAAGGTTTCTTATTATGGCTTGATCCTGTGTTGTGTTGCTTGAGAGACCTGGGCTGAGCTCAGGAAGACAGGATCTGCCCTTAGTTCTGCTAATTATTCCCAGTCTCACCCTTGACAGGCTTCTGCTCCATTTAAAGCAAGGCTTTCTGATCTGAGTATGACAGAAATAAGACTCTCTTTTAAACATTTTTGTATCTTAAAATACTAAGCTGTTGTAGAAGGGACAAGCTGGCATTTGCTGCACGTAGGTGATTCTTTCTCTGCTGAATAAAGCAAGAGCTTTTCATGACTAGAGCTGAATGTACCCATTTCCTGAGTACATGAGTTATGCAACTTGCCTACTCAGAATAATAGAGTTACAATTATTAATAATTATATGTAAATTAGTTCATTAAGCCTCTATTTTTCAAAATCTAATATACTAACTGACTAAAAATTATGTTCAATGACCCATCTACTAATTACCAAAATCGGAATTCACCCTCCATCTGCTCAGAAACATACACAAAACAAGGGACTTAAATAATCAAACAATAGCAGATCCAAACAATTGTGATAGATGCAGCAGTATAAACTGCACTGGTTTATCACAAGCAGTGGAATACTATCAAATAAACACTGTTCATTTGTGCTGGGAAAACCTGATACACAAAATGTTTCAGACATTTTTCTTCTAATTGAAAGCATCATTTTCATCCCTGCTACAACTGATTTGAATTTTATGTTATGTTTGTTCTGTAATATAAAAAGTGATGCTACCTGAGTCCTGTATTTTCAGGATTGCACTGATGTCACTGGAATTTAGAGAGCTAGTATCTGAGAAACTGAGAGTTTAAAATGTTTGGTATAAATATAATGTATGGGGTAAGTCAACCTGTGCAATGTAAATATAAATGGTGCCCATAATATAGTATATGTTCAATCTTCTATGTGGAGATTTAGAATTTACTAGAATAACTTTGGCTATGCTCTATGTATAAGTTTACCTCCAAGTGTTAAATCTGAATTTGTGAAGGCTAGGAAATAGCTTTGAAAGTAGATTTACTGATGGATTTAGCAGGGAACATTTTAAAAAAGTTTATTAGGCAATGTGAAAGGAAATGTTGGATCTATTCACTGATGTTTTTTGAGGGTACTGAGCAGTGGTTGGAGAGGTTGGAGTAAAATGCATGATAGGTCAAAGCTTGTAGTATTTAGCACCATTTTTAAAGCTGGATGCCTTTTATACTGTATAGAGGGGGGATATGTTTGGAAGGAAAGAAGCCGAAAGTAAACTTCTGGCTTGCATCACTAAAGAAAATAAAGAAATTCTCCTATTTACACAAGAAATATTCTTGGAAATGGAAATAAGAGAGTTTTCTATCTTTTCATCTATCTTATTCTTCTGACCCTTTTCAGGGATGGACACTGTGACCTTTAATGTTTATTTAGAGTAAGCAGAAGTCTTTTGTGTATTGAATGTACCATGCAGTAGTTGCAAGTTGACTCCTCAGCAGCTTGCAGGCATTGATGGACCATGGTTTTAACTTCTTGAGTCAAAATTTTGAAAGTGATTGGCATGTGTGAAATTAAATCAGCAAAAGCTTACAAGCTTATTGAACCACAGCTCAAGCAAGAGGAAAATGATCTCCTGCAACTCTGATGTTTTGACAACAATTAATATCTATTCATACTTCACTGAAATGAGGGAAAAAGAAAGAGGCTATCTTTAAAAAACAAATAGAGCCCAGCTATACATTAAGATCTGAAATAGATCTAGCTCACAGAGGAATCTGTGATAAATAAGAAAGAAATTAATGTCCTCAAAGTGTAGATACATTTCATAATTTCTTTCCCCTTGAGAATCACCTTTGCTGTTGGTGATATTGACACAAAGGAGTTTACTGTTGTCTCTGCATACTAGTCATTTGGGCTTGGTTCTGATATATTTGAGTCTTAGCCATTATTTGGACTCATCAAAGAATTATTTTGGGTGAGAAGTGAAGGAAATAAATATGATAGAAGATGGAGACAAGTATATGAGCATTTCAAGTAAACATACGATTTTAATTTTTTTTGCTAAACTTTTATTAGTCAATAATGAACTGAATAGTTAATTTTTTAAACTTTAGACAGGATTATTATGATTATTTTTGATATAATTTTGGTAATAATCTCAAAAGGATAAATTTCCATGAACAAAAGAAAAGAAAGATGGTAAACAATGAAGAAGATTATTTATAATTTATTAATTCTACTTGGCTCATGCTGTACATACATGTTGATACTGTAGAAGATGCCCAGCACATCTGTTAAAAATACTTGGACATGTAACTTGCATCTTCATGGGTATTTCAGAAGTACTTAAAAATGATTTTACTTTGATGAATTTATTAGTGAGTAAAGATTAAGAATATTTTTGCCACGGTAATTTCTAGTTGTTTATTAAATGAACCTGGATATGTCTAAGTCAGAGACCTTATTTCAGCAGGAAAACTTCAGGACGGTACCTCTCCATATACACAGAAAAGGGGAAAAAAGTAAAAATTGTTCTTTCTCTGCTGTAATGTCTTTCATAAAATTAGGTCAATAAAAATGACTTTTAAAGGCTGTTTTGGTGAGAGCCAAACTAAACTAACTACTGTATATTTTAATGAAAAATTCTTGAAATATTTAATGTTTTTGGAATTGTTCAGTTGAAATCATACTCTTTCCTCCAACTGGCCTTCATCACAAGGAGTTTCTCTCTCTTTGACCCAACTCTGTCTGTTAACAATATCAAACTTTAGACATGAAATGACAGCTTAATAATGAAAGTTCAAGAAAATATCCTTTTTGCCAGAAAAGAAAAAATCTCATTATTTTAAGTTGAGGTGGTGCTGAAAGGAAACAAAAAATGCAACCTTGTACAGGACAGGTCTTGCTTAAATACATGTCTCAGATTTTGAAGACTGTGTGGAATGAAATCAAAAGTGTGTGGTTTATTTGGGAAAAAAAAATCCCATGTGTATTTAAAGGTAGGTGACCTTTTCCTGTCCTGGTTCAATAAGCCAAGCATATCCTGATTTGCACCAAGGGCAAATCTAGCCTGGTGATTTTCATAAACTTAGTTCATCTAGTGTGTCCATCCTTCTGTTTCTGGGCACCACCTGCCTATGACACATTTTGCTGTCCTCTCTGCACTACCTGGGCCAGTCACCATACAGATTTAGAGGTGATCCCATACCCACACCATTGAACTTCTGTGATTTTACCTCCATCTTAAAATGTTATCATGTGGCTGTTTGAAGTTAGCAAGGGAATTACTTTTCTTCTAAATTTGTGTAGGCATCTCCTTGCAGTATAAGTGAAGCAGAAAACAGGTTTATTCTCATACAGAGGAGTTTATTTTCATTCATTCTTTTCTTATCCTTCTATGAGAATATTTTATCCTACGTCTTAATTGATAGCTGACCTTTTCTCCATCTGCTCTAAACCAGGGAAGTACAGTGTTTCTCTTGTAATTACATTTCTGCCACAAGGTATTTTTCTTCTTTTAGGAGATCAAAACCATTATTGACAGCAGGATGCAGTCTTTTCAATATTTTAATAAAGAAGCCCACTGCGTTTGCCTGATGCTTTAGCCTGCCAACAGGAGTTTAATAGTCTGGTGGAGCATTAACAGCAACTGATCATTGTTCAGAACATCTAACTAGCCCTAGGTTATATCAACCTGACAGACAGGACATTAGCTGAGGGCAGCATCTCTTCATTAATTGTTTATGCAGATGACCCTCTGGTGGAAAGGTGGGCATTTTCTCATTTGCCTTGGGCAGTGTAAACCAGCCTGATACAGCCATTGCAATTAGAGGATGTTAATGAGGAAGCAAAGAGAGAGCGGGTGGCATGGGGAGCACTGCTGCAAGCACAGCAACACTATGGGTTTATTCTTGTTCACACTGCAGCCAATGGTCAAATCCCTATTGATTTAAAGAGGGGAAAGAGTTGTACTCCTGGCTGAGATCCAGACTGACAGCTTCCCCTATGTCATATAAGCTGCTGTTGAAGCATGATGGAATGATGTCCTGTCTGGACATTGTTAATGACTGTTCTTTCACTAATTAGTCTTGTTTTAGACATTTGAGTTTCTACATGTGCAAGGAGAAGCTGAGTGTTTCTCTGCCCTATAGTCTTTACTCAGAGATTTTAGAACTGAGAATATCAGTTAGTTCATAGGCTGTGAGCTGTGAAAGCTGAGAGCAGCAATGGGTGAACTTTTTCACCTGCTGGAGGAGATGGCACATACTACTGCATTTGAAATCCTCTAGTATCCACAGTCAGAATGGCCAGACAGCTTTTTTCAGCCTAAATGGACTGAGACGTCTCAGTGTCCCCATCATGGAATTCTGTCAAGGAAGAGTGAGCAGGGTTGTCAGGAAGAAAACAGATAGACTAAGAATAAAATCATAATGGGATCAGGATGACATCCCTGTTGGCAGAACTGAAAGCAGTCTAACAACTGCCTTCCATATTGTAAAAATGAGTCCTTAATTGTTTTTGTTTCATTTTATCAGATCCAAAAAGCAAAGAATTGCTACCTGTTCTGAGCTGTCTTTGACTAAATGTTAACTTTTGCTCTGTTAAGTAGTGTAAATCTAACAGTACTCCTTTCTGCAAAGCAAAATCCACTTTGCTTATGTCACAGTCTGTTTTGGCACTGGAAGGGTTGACACCTTGCAGTTCTGAGAAGATGTTGTCAAGAAGCAAATAACTGTAGTCAATTTAAACTCATTCCAGGAGAAATCAGAAGAATGAGAATGCTAACAAACCGTTATTAGTTTTTAATGTGTAGAGTTATAAATCTTTCCAGGTAGCTTCAGGTAGCTTTCCAGGTAACTTTGTAATTTATTTTTTTTCTGTTACTGAAAGATTTCAGTTTATAGCTGTAGAAATTAAGGTTTCTGAAGAAAATAATTGGCATCTCCCTGGTGTAAGCTTGTCTCAATGCACTTTGTGCTACAACTAAAAGGGCCACCCATGCAAGAGATTTTTGTGCCCTTGCAGTTTTCCCCTTCTTTGCAGGACTTGGATCTGTGACAATCTTCATCTGTTTATATAGGCAGTTCCTTTCCTGAATCCCAATAGGCAGTCCTGAGCACTTGCATTCCTTCAGCATGTCAGCTGTCTTGGGCACCTGCAGCACCTGAATCTTTGATCTGGGGAAGGAACCTTCATTTTAGCAATATAATGGGGATTTTGCTACGGACAATTTGATTGTGTTTGGATGAACTGACTGCTAAAATCAAAACTCGGGGTTGAAATAGCTGCTAAATGTCACCTCTAGCAAATGGTTTGTTTTTCTCAGGAGACTTTTTATTTATGCTCTGTCCTTAGATGATGAATACTTCCTTGGTCAGAGGGCAATCCATCTTGGTCTGTCCCTGTCCTTGCCCTGTGCTCTCTAGCATTGCCACTGAACCAGCTGGCATTCAATGGACAGCACACTGACAGGTAAAACATTAGGATTAAGAGAAAACAAAGATAACCAGTAAGACAGATACTGAACACTTGTACAAAAGCTGGATACTGAATGCTTGTACAAAAGCTGAAACTGGAACAAGTTTAATGGGTAAACAAGGCCTTGCTGCTGAGGATGTAATATAAGTAGCTCTTTTCATCCTTTAGAAAAGGACATTTTCCTGCTGCAAAAGGTGTCTCCCCCATTTGCCCTCAAAAGCATCTATTTTTTTGATACCTTCTATTAATTAAAAACAAACATTTGTCTTACACCTGCCTAACAAGACCAGATATCTGCATCACTGAGGTGGGGATAAGACTTTCCTTTTGTTTGCTTTTTGCTATTCTGCACTGAACTTATGAAATGGCAACTGGCCATCTTGTCTTTTGGGTTACATATCCAAGAAACAGACTGAGAGGGAAAGAAAATTCCCTCTGTATAATCCAGAAATATTGAAGTGAATGGTTCAACATGTTCAGATAATTCCCTCTGTCAGCACCCAGATGGAAGAACAGCTAATCTGGTACAGGGTAAGCAATGAGGGAGGGTGAGGGGAGGGCTAATTATTGCCAGATAACCTGTACCATCAGTAAACTACTGTCAGGCAAGAGCAGAGAGGAAGCACAGGAGAATGGTGACTCAACCATGTGTGTCTGAATCACAACGCCTCCTGGAGCTGCTCTGCCAATGCCCTCAAGGTGGAGGGGTTTAGGGTATTGTTTTATTCTAGCACTTTTTCAGAGCTGTGCCTGGAATCATAGAATGGTTTGGGTTGGAAGGGACCTTACAGATCATTCAGTTCCAACCCCGTGCCATGGGCAGGAGCACCTTCCACTAAATCAGGCTTCTCAAAGCTCTATCCAGCCTGGCCTTAAAAACTTCCAGGGATGGGACATCCACAACTTCTCTGGGAAACCTGTTTCAGTGCCTCAGAACCTTCACAATAAAGAATTTCTTCCTAGTCTCTAATTCAGTATCGACTCATTGCCCTTTGTCCTATCACTACATGTCCTTGTAAGAGGTCCCTCTCTGACTCTCTTATAGGGCTCCTTTATGTACTGGAAGGCTGCTCTAAGTCTCCCTGGAGCTTTCTTTTCTACAGGCTTTTCCCAACCACAACTCCCTCAGCCTGTTTCCATAGGAAAGGTGGTCCAGCCCTCTGAGCATCTTCATTGTCCTCCTCTGGAATTGCTCCAGCAGGCCCATGTCCTGCTCATATTGGGGGCTCCAGAGCTGGATGCAGTTTTGCAGGTGAGGTCTCATAAGAGCTGAGGGGAAGAATGCCTTCTTTTGATGCAGTCCGGACACAATTATCTTTCTGGGCTGCAAGCACACATTACTGAGTCATGTCAACCCTCTTGTCCACAAACACCTTCCAATCCTTTCCCTTAGGGATGCTCTCCATCCTTTCTCCATCCAGCCTGTGTTTGTGCTTGGGATTGACCCAGCATTAGCTCTAGTGCATATTTGCCTCCTAATGCTTCCTTTTATCTGCTTCACAAATGAGTGAGCTGTGCAAGGCAAGGTGAAGAGGTTTTTCTTTAGCATGGCAGTAGTAATACGACTGATTTAGATATGACTGACTGCTTTATACTGTAGGCTGAGGTTAAGTGCAGTTGATTGCTTCAATTGATCAGAAAAGCAGAAATTAATACAAATAGACATCATAATTTAGACATATCCTTATCTCTGATCTTTAAGGAAATAGTATTTATGAGACCTGTTCTCTGCCATGACAGTGTCTGAACTGTGGCACTTGGAGTGCTGAGTGTCTTCTGTCAGGTAATGAGGCAAGGTGATACGGGCCATTGTGTTAATGTTGGCACATCCTTTGACTTTTTGCACATACCCCTCCCTTCATCATCATTAGCAGTGTACTTGGGCAATGCATCCTGTGCACTTTCCCATGACAGGGACATGACCATATGGCACATGAAATATGGATTTAAGGATACTAAGAGGGACTGTGTTAGAATCACTATTCCTTCATATTTCAACTTTCGATCACAACATACAGATATTGAACTCTGTAATATATCTTGAAGACTTGGGCAGTTAGGGTGAAGAGGAGTGTGATTGTTCTTGGCCATGTCCTCAGTTCCCATAACCAGCAGTTTTGCATAGGTTCCTGTGTTGGGATGGGATGGGATGATGCGATAATGCTGTGATGCTGATAAGGCAGGAATCTAGAACAAACGCCTGATCTCCTAATTTCATTTAATGATGTAATTATAAATTCTTTACTTTTTTACTGTCTGGTCTAAGGCACTGACTTCTGCTGTTGCTTCTTATGTGGGCTTGACTTACGTGACTAAACAGGCTGTAAAGCTGGCAACTGTCAGAATAATCTTTCCATTAAACTGATGGTCCTTTTTAATGGAGTCTGCTTTCTTTTAATGGTAGATGGTATAGCAGTGCAATGGAAAGCAAATTATTTTTTCTTCCTAGTTTAATCTTCTTAGGGAAAGCGGTAATCCTCTGCTAATTTCCTCCATCAGAGCAAGCATATGTCTCAATCACATTTGTAGCTGGAGCAGAACAGCACTCAGCACTCAAATTATGCTAATAACCATTTAGATTACTTCTTCTTTGGCATTTATTCATATTGGGGATCCAGCAAGTAAGTCTTTCCACTATGTGAATTTATGGGTTTAATCCACATTATTTTCATTAATACCTCTGCAAGCTTTGGCATGCAGCTGTCTGGCTCCTTGCCTTGTTGTCAGGTAAATGTGAAGCAGTGGTGCTGTCCCTCCATTGCATCTGAACCCTGAATCATTTCTTCTTAGTCTTTTGTACTTTGACCTGGCAGAGACAGGTGTGAGAGGGACTGACAAATGCCCCCTCAAAGAGGGAGCGCCTCTTATTAAAAATGTTGTGCAGGTAGATGAGGTTCAGGTCATGTGGTTATGGCATTTGTGTTATGTCATCCAAGCTGTTAAAATAATTCTGAAGATGGAGTGCACTATGTATATAAATGCATGTAGAAAGCCAGAAGAAACCTTGTAAAACATGAGTTATAATCTGTTGTCTATGGTATTGATTCCCATGTATGCTGAATACTAGGTTTGGAGCACTGTGCTCTTACACAATACAAACTTTTACAACTTAATTTGGTCCACGTCTAAACTGAAAATTTGTCTATTCTGCCTTTTTTCTTACTGTATTGAAGTATGAACATGTTGCATGCATGTATGTATGATAAAGTACATTAAGAGTGATTGAGGCTAAGCCAATAGGATTGTCACTCATGTTTTGATATACCTTTTCCTTTCCTGTCAACTTTCCCATCTGAGCAATTCTTAATGGACTTGTTTGGCTGCTGAGAACCACAGCTGAGTAGTAGCTGTGAGAGAGACACTAAATTTCTCTGCAGCATCTCCTTAACAGTGCAAAACAACAGGTATCAGTCATTTGTAAATATGCTCTTTGGGTGAAAGATCTCCTTTTGCATCAAGGTAAATGTGAATTCCTTAACTCATATAAGATGATTGTAAAGAGTGATTTTCACAATCTAAATATTTTATTTTTTAGAAATCGACAGATATTGAAAAACCTGACCTGAGTATTTTATGCCACTCTGTACATGTTAGAAAGGGATGACTGGAATTTAGGAAGGATTATCCTTTACTCAGACTAGGCTTTCAAAAGGTACACCGAAGCCTGTTACAAGGTCTCCATGGAGTCAGAAGTTCCTCAGTCTGGATCTCTAGATCTGTGCTTAGAGGTCAATTAGATCTGTATTTGTCCACATTACTTCAGGCCTTTAACATTTATGCTTTGCAAGAGAAACGGTATCTTCTTTAGCCCAAAGCTGAAAACTAGCTCTGACCAGAAAAAAACATGGAATAATGATATATCACCACCCAAGTTAATAAGAGAGTTGCCTGTGAAAGCAAGAGAAGGATAAATCTTTTAAAGTATATTTTTTTACCTCTGTTTACTCTTCATTATCTTTTTTTTTTTGTTGGAATCAACAATTTGAAATCTTAATTGAATTGTTGGCTTTTTTCATGCTTAAATTTGAAGTTAATTGAAACAGCTTAAAATACTTGGGTCACTATTCTGCAAATATTATTGCTTAGCCTTCTGTTTGCCACATAATATTCAAATTTGCCACATAATATTTAAAGTCAAATCTTCAGGAACATTAGGAAATATCTTCTTAATTATGCTATGAAGAAAGCATTTGATCTACTTTGTTGTTAGTGTGGCTAAGCTGTGAAACCTTTATGTACTTCCTACCATTAAAGAAAACCTTCCTCTAAGACCCAAGATCAACAAAACACTTGAGCATCTGCTTATGAAATGAAAACGCATCCCAAGGCAAATTTTTAAATACCCCTTCTAATCATCTTTGGAATTCTTATTTACTGTTTTATTTAGGGTGCTTGGCAGTGAAGGAAATGGAGAAAACTTTGTGACAGTGTTGTTTGCAGATGGAAAAAAAATCCCTGAGAAGCATAACAATAGTTTTCAGTTTCTTTCCTGTACTGTTTTCCAGCACAGGTTTTAGATAAACAGATGTTGAAATTTACTGTACCAATTACTCTGTTAATTTAATTATTTTTTCCAAATGTGCCATTGAGCCAGACCACTGATAGTTTCTTCAGTGATGTTCTCTGTCAGTCACTAACCTAAACATTCAAAAATGTGTTTTTGCAATAGAAGAATTTGGATAAGGGATGCATTGTCAGGACTGCTCTGCGTCATTTTGGTATAGATTGTGAGTTTTAGATATATAGCAGAAATCATCTTTCTGTCTTGCAAACAACACAAGGAATTATCTTCTCACATTCTCATGTGTTAACAAATCATACCTATCATTTCTAGTAATGTCATTATCAAGGTAGTGGGAGGTTCTGTCTAATGGGAGAGAATTTGCCCTGGTTCTGAAGAACTTTTAAGATATACTGGCAAGAAGTGGATAGGGAAGCAAATTGGAGAAATATCTTGTCTAGAATCAGAGGTAACTGGCAGAATTTGGGTGCCTGATTCATACATGGTGTCTTCTCAGGGCACCATTTATTTCAGAGAGATATATATTTGCATCTGCATACACTCTCAATCTTCACTAAAGTGCAACCCTGTTCTTACAAATTATTCTCTTTCTGAATATTATAAGGATTATCACATCCTTAAGAGGATGACTGAAATACCCAACGATCTGTTAGGGGGTGCCAATTAAAGTTTTAATGCTGTAACAGCTGTTGTCTGCTTGTAAATGATTTCTCCTAATTTTGGGATTTTCTGTTAGCACATAAAATGCTTTGTTAATAAATGTGAAAGTCCCCAAGGAATTCTGTGCATTAAACTTTAATAATTGAAGAGTGCAGAGGAATAGCTGAAATAAAAATGACTGCATTATGGAACAACTTTTAATATGTGCCAAATCTACTAATGATCATAAACTCCCATGATATAGCATCTATTTTGGTTTGGCTTTGGGTTTTTTCTTTTTTCTTTTTTTTTCTTTTTTTTTTTTTTCCCTTTTCTTCTTCTGATGTTATCAGGTCTCAAATTCCTGAAACAAGTTAGCCAGAGTAGGTTGTTTGAAAAATTAAACTCCCCCTTAAAATCTCTTTCTGGCTAATAAGATATTCTGTTACCTTCCGGTACAGGTCTGCTAGTTTTGGCAAAACTATGACTATTTACATAATCTAAAATCTTGGCCCACTATATCATATACCATTCAGCTGGTGTTGTTAGCTGTTTCCTTTCAAGTCTTCTTTTCCCATTTCCTTGAAATCCTCACATCAAGTCAAATTTGACACAGTGCTGGATGATGCAGCCTAGGCGAGTGAGTAGCCTGTAGATGATATAAAATATACAACAATCAGGATTACTATGAGTAAAAAATTTCCATATTGTAAGCTACATATAAGAAAAGATTAAAAAGTCAAAATTTACCAATGATTCAGATGAACAACTTTTTCTAAAAGTGTTTTTGAAAGTAGATATTTTACCAACCTCAGTATTTGCAGGACTATAGAGGTATATGATGATGTTAATGATAATAATAATCACAGTATTAGTAATAATAATGTCAATAATTTAAAATACATACTAGTGTAAGCAACATAGCCAAAACAACAACAAAAATAGTAAGATATTAAAAGACAATGTAACCAGATGCAATAAACCACATGCTGTGTGTTTCAGATCAATGTTATCTACAGCCAACATAGGAGTTTTGTGGGGCTGATCACTGTATTAGCAAAGAACAGCCTCATTGGATAATATTGCTGTTCTCTTCAGGTTGTGCTAGCAAGGCTGGCCACAATAGTTTTATCCTCACAGGTTTGTTCACCTTGTATTTCAGGGAAGTTAGCAGCACTAGCTGTTGCCCTAGATGATGCACGTCTGAGCTGCTGCTGAGGGAGCTCAGTATATTGTGTGTTCGGCAGTGGCTCCAGTGTGTTTTTAATTTAGACGAGTCGAACTGATGCATATCTTTTCCACTACAGCACTCATTTGTATACTGCATCCTCTCTGTCTCTATGCTAGTCACATACATTATGCATATTGTACATGCTGTCAAATCACTGCAAGGCCCAGGGGTAGCCTCCCTCAGATTCACTCACAGGTCTAAAGCTGTCTGTGGCTGCACATGAGCGGTTTCTCTGTCAGGATCAGTACCTGAGTGGGTCTGCACCCATAGTCTCCAACAGCTTTGCCCTCTGCAGGGAAACTGGGAGGAGAAGCAGTCTGGGCTTCCCCAGTCAGCAGGGGTCATAGCTCTTTTCCCCTTCTTCTCCTTCAGCAGAAATCAGCTAAAGAGATCTACTGCTGCGTTGCCCAGAGGTGTGGTGAGTGATTGTGCTGAGGTCCTCTTGTTACACTGGAGGAGCTGCAGTGGCAGGGGTCGTCCAGAGCAGAGGCTTTCCACAGAAACACACTGGAAATGTCAACCCTTCAGAAGCAGTGTTTTTTGTCAAATTCAGTGGCATGCCAGGTTTCCAATCCTGCATCAGAAGCACATATTTAGGATCATGCTTTCTTGTCAGAGCTACAAGAGGAAAGAGAGGTGTCCCTTAGATTGCAACACCTTGCTAACATAGAGCAGTTCAAGATGAGCAGACTTTCATAATTTCTTAGCAAGATATAGAGGATATTTTTGGGGGTTGATGTCTTCACTTTGAGTATCAATACTCCTTTCATTTTCAAATAATATTTAATTGCACTGTTCAAAAGCTTTTACTTTGAAAAAATAACTTCATTGGTTTTGAAATAATATAACTTTATGAAGTAGGATTAATTTGACTTTTTTTCCTAGAACAAAAACAAATCAGCACAATAGCATAATAATGACTTAATTACTCTAATAACTTCCACTTTCATTTGTTTTTAATCTTGATTTCTTCTGTGCTGAAGAATAGAAGAGAATCTAAACAATGAATTAATTCATTACTCTAAGCTCCTTTTTCTCTTTTTTGTTCTTTTCATCCCCTCTTACAGATCACTAGAACTGTAAGATAATAAGGGCAAGATTTAATTCTTCCAACTCCTCCAATTTTTTTTTCTCCTCCAAAGCCCATTTTTTTTTTCTCTCACTTTTATGCACACCTTCTTATCTATATTTAAGTTACTTAAGAACAGGTTGAATAGGAAGAAGAGTAAAAAAAAAGACTCCTATCCATTATTAGTTTCTCAGTGGGTGAATTTTCTGTAGTTGTAGCTGTAGCCTATTGAAATCAATGGAGCTCTATTGAAATGTTCTTGGGGATCTCCTGTGTCCATTAGAGTCCTCAGAGATATCACTGTGCTTTGCCATTTGGATCTGCTCCACAGAAAATACGGTGTTGTGTAGTACTAAGTGCAAGAAAATCTATGCCCCCCCCTCCACAGTTCATAATTAGCAGCACTTCTTCTTCCTACCTGCTGTGGCTTTCACCCTCAACTTTCACCCTCTGGAAACTGGGAATTAAATCCGGTGATGGAGAGGGAATTATCTGCTACCTACAGCTTTGCAGTGCAGGCTTATTCAGACACATCAGATTAAAACTTCTTTCCCAAGAGAGAGCAGTGGAGAATTGTTGCTGATGCTGTGCTGGACTGAGGAGTTCAAACAGGATCTGGAGTGAGACAAAGTTGCTCTGGGAAGATATACCAGTGCAAATAAACCAGATCAGTGATGAGTGACAGAAGAAAGACAGAGGACTACATTTGCATTGTCTTTTGCAGGCAGACAAAAGCATGCTCCGCCTGTGATACAAGTGGACTAGAAGCTAATATACTTTATGTTTTGATGTACCTTTGGTGCTTGCAAGGCTGAATGTAGCTATGTGCTTCTGTTTCATAAATGTCTACAGTCAGAGACTTGGAGTTGCTTGGGCAGGGCAAGCTCAATGAAGACCTGAATGTCATGGAGGCTTGAAGATACCTATTCCTCAGCACAGCAGCAGACATTAATTCCTGACTGTGTTTCTCTCCCTTCTTCTCTACATATATGCAGCAAGCTGATTTAGAGAACAAATTCACATTAGAAACTGTCTACTAAAAGTGGTTAGGTTGACTACTTTTGGGCAGCAGCAACTCCACCATCTCAAAAATGTGCATGAAAATATGGTTATAGTTTTACTAACTATGATAATTATTAAAGATGCAAAAAGTCTTGTCTTTTCTTTGAGCCTGTACTCCTTTACTGTGACCATTGAAAATACATCTTCAATCTAGTAAGTTATTCTTCTGTAAGATATTTAATATATGTAGTAGAACCTAATGATGCAGATATGCTGAGTCCATTAGAGTAAAAGAGAGTTTTGGCATTAATTTCAATGAAGCTAGGATTTCACATGAAATTTCAGTGTAAATGAAAAACAGATGAGAATAATAACTAAATTCTACTAGGAAATGGTGAAATCTGCAAATCCTCCTCAGTATTTATGGTAATATACATTTTTGCCTGAGTATGATTTGCAAGATTTGACTTGAAAGAGAAGCATGTTAGCTTGCAGTGTTGTTGATGGTATATATTTGTGGTCTTACAAAGCTGTCATTATACAATAGTAGCTTTTTTCCAGCTCTTTAACTTCTTCTTTGCATCTTTTGCATGTTTTATCTTTGAGCCTATGGGAATATTCTTTCTCTCTTTTCTTTCTCTTTCCTCTCCTTCTCCTCTCTTTCTTAACCTCATCCTCTCCCTATTCTTCTGCTCTCCCATCTTGTCCTGGTATTTAGAGAATGTGCACACCTGTATGCTAAACCCACTGCCATTTCCAATATCTGAACAACTGCATTAACTCAGAGTGGGGTGCTTTTATACAGCTCTGTTGTGTTCTGAGAACAGCCACACCTCTACAGCTCGCATTGTGGAATGTATTTTTTAATCATTGGCTTATCAAGGTCTGCAAAGTCTCAAAGTACTGAGCATCTCCTCTAAATTGCTAGCATTGCCTAATCCCATTAGTGTTGAAGGAGACCCACAGAATACCTGCAAGTCACCCAAAGCACCTTTCCAGTACTAATCAGGGTGGTGTATGAAATGACACTCTTATCAACTCCAGTAGATCTGTCACATTTAAATTATAAGGCTTTGTATTTGTTTGTTTTTAAAAATAGCCTGTGAATTTCCGGGCACGCATTGTAGGAAATTAAAATGGCAGATCATTTTTGGATTTGTTTGAGTTCAGGTTAAAAGAATGTCTTTGTTAATAAGATGCATGTTTTCTTCTCTACTTCTGCTTTACATTCTTCCAACATACTTCCCTGGCATTCTTCTACCGTTTCTCAATCTGGCTCCACAGTGAGTAGACAGCGGGCAATAAACACTGAAAGAAGGCTGTGATTACTGCTTGCACAAGTTACATCCAACCAAAGATTGATTTTAAAGTGAGAAAGAGGCTGCTAAGATGACAGATAACTACAGCTTGGCTTCTGAACCCTTGAGTGCTTCCTAGCATTTTGTGTCAGATTTGGAAGTGAAACAAGGCTGTGAAATGGTGTTGATAACATCATGGGGACAAGGGGTCAAGGGACTCAGGGTTTCATTTTGTGAGTGGGAAAGGGGATGTAGGGACACTGAAATTTCATAGCCAGATTAAAATCATAGAAGGCAAGTCTTAGGATCAGAAACTTTTGTCCACTGCTTAAGTAAATCAACAAATTGTTTTAGCAGTCTTTTAAAAAATACTCTTTTTAGAGAGTTCCAGACAGTGACTGAGGATGTTTCTAGTCTTGAAGTAGAAAATTATACACAATAATGATGAAATTAAACTATTTCATCTGCATCCTGTCAAATTAAACATACGGTAATATTTTTCATCTTTGAATCTTGACAAATTGGTATTTTTGTGGAACAAAGAACACGTAGCATAATAAATATCTTTCTAGAGTCTTTGAGCTTATTAAAATAAATGGATACCTAAACTTTGGATGGTTTCAGGCAAATTAAGTCAATATTCTTTTCTGAAATGCTGGTTATATTACAGTGTAGATTTTCTACTAAGATTAGATTTTAAACCTAAATTTACTGTTGGAGGTTCCAGTAGAGACACCAAACATGAACCAGCAATATTGCATTGCAAAAAAGAAGGTAAATGGTGTCCAGAATTGCATTAGGAGTGTTGGAGTGTTGCCAGCAGGCTGGAGGAGATGATTCTTCCCCTCTGTTCAGCACTGGTGAGGTCACTTCTGGAAAGCTGCATCCAGTTTTGCACTCCCCAGTACAAGAGAGAGATCGATGCATTGACATCTAGCAAAGGGTCACAAAGATGTTTAAGGGTCTGGACCATCTCTCCTATGAGGAAAGACTGAGAGAGACAGAGCTGTGTAGCCTGGAGAAGAGAAGGCTCAGGGTGACATCATCAATGTGTATAAATACCTGAAGAGGAGGTTGCACAGAGGATGGAGTCAGGCTCTTGGTGACTTGTGGTGACAAGTGACAGGACCAGAGGTGCCCAGTGACAGGACCAGAGGTGTTGGACACACACTGAAACACAGTCAGTTCCCTCTGAACATTAAGATACACATTTTTACTGTGAGGGTATGTCCATCTCATATTCAGAAGCCACCTGGACTCCGTCCTGAGCCTCCAAACTCTAGGTGACCCTGCTTAAGCAGGGTGTTGGACAAGGTGACCTTGAGAGTTCTCTTCCAACCTTGATCATTTTGTGCTTCTGTATAGATTTCCCATAGAGTTCAAATAATTGCATTGGACCTTTACAAGTGAGAGAAGAGCATGATCTAATTGACATATCCATGTTAATTTACTTGTATCTTGTGCCATGATTGTATTTTTAAGTTTTTGGAGAGGGTTATCTAAAACTTCAGACACATAGATGCTAAAGTAAAATATTATATAGCATTAAAAACATGAAGTTGCTCTGTCTTCTCTGCCCTTGTGTAATTTCTTCAATAATTTTATTGTTGTCTGAATTCTTTGTTACATCCTATTTGCAGAAGGAGTGTAAAAATCTAAGGGCCTTTAATGCATCTTTTTGCAAAAATACTTTTGCTGGTGGGCAGTAGGAACTTTGAAATGTTGTCCAACACATCACACTGCACTTGCAGAAAACTGCCAGCAGTGGAGAAGCAGCAGTCATATTTACTGTGAGTGCCACGAATTTTGGTTGAATCTTCTGTCAAGCATCATAGGAATGATGCTCTTGTCAAGCTCGAGGGCTGTCTGAGTATCTTTAGCAGGGAAAGACCTGTCCTATCCTTTACTTCTTCCTTTCTGTGCGACTACAGACAAGTCATGTTTTCTGTACTACAGAAGACAAATGAGGAACACAAGCCTCTCTGCCCCATGGGTGGGTCATGAAGACCACAATATAAGACCCTAAGTGATACTCAGTGTGTAAATACATTCAATTTAATATTCTGTTTATCTCTATCATGAAAATGTCTGTGAACTGCAACTGAGGTCAGAGTCCCATCCTACTGAACACAATGATCAAGGGAGTCAGTCCCTAGGAACTGAAACCATGAATCCTGATGCTAGGTCTTGACCCCGGCAATACTGTATTCTGCCTTGGCAAGATAAAAAAATTGCAAGTGCTTGGATGTAGACCAGTTCCTCCTGGGATGCCTCTTAATGAAAATTTCTTCATATATGTAATTAGAAAGGTAAATCAATGCAACTAACCAACCAGATTGTCAGAGAAAAGATAGAAAATACATCTTTCTCCTCTCATTTGTATGCTTACATTGCTTCTTTATAAGAATGCCACCTGCTACCTTACGGTGAATAACAGTGCTTTATTTGCAAGGGTTTTTCTTGAACATATTCCAGCTCAAGAAGAACATGTTCTTATGTTTCTGGTAAAAAAAATCCTCAAACCTAAGACTTTTGTGTAGGGACAATCTGTCTGTCAATATTCACCAGATGTGTTGACCATAAAGTTGATTTAGTATTCTGTACCCATATTTTCTCATGAGGCAAACTAATGAGAAAGGAAAATAGATAAGGGAAATGTCAAGGAGAATTGCAGTGAAAATTTAGATTGTTTTGCAGATAGGTAAATAGAAATGGAGATAAAAAGCAGGAACTTTCATTCTGCCACAATTGCTTCTGCTGTACAATACCAGATACTTTGAAAAACAGAATTTCAGAACCTAAAAAGCTCTTGGTTATAGAAGCCTGACTGCCTGCATCAAATCTGTAGCTAAACATATTCTTACACTATGCCTGACAGGAGAAGTAATCACAGACATGACTTGTAGCCAATAAACGTTATTACCAAGTATATTCTTGTGCACTTATGAAGGACACCTCTAAGAACTTTCACAGTTTTAAAGAATCTATTGTTGAAGCCAAATTCTGTCTTTTTGAAACACTAAACCTGCAGGAAATAATGCCATCTTCAGTGATGAAAAAAATAAATGTAAGAGGTGCGGGGTCCTGTGTGTTGGCTGATGTCCAAATTTCCTTATTAATCATCATTCAAAAGAAATCATATACTCAGGTTGTACTGATGAAAATATTTGTTGCTCCAAGGATACCTTTTATAATCGATCCCATTCTGAGAATTGCTTCTTTTTTCCTCTATTTGTTTCAGACTATTTATTTGATAAAAATTATTACAGGCTTTTATTATAGGAAGATGGTGCACAGCAAAAGAGAGAGATGAACCAGGATGCAGCAGAACTGGTGTGTATTTTAAGCTCTCCCACTGATCTGGTAACCTCTGCCAAGTCAGGTGTCCTTTTTTCCTCATTTTTTTCTGTTTCCAAGTTGATGATAATGGTAGTGGCCTGCTTCAATAAAGTGCCTTGATACCTACTTGCCCAGGATATGGTTTTTGTGAAAGTCATGCATTTCAGCAGCTATGCAAGGCAGAGGGTCTGCTCCTGTTGTATTCAATCACTACTCCCTCTGGCTGGAACTTAAATTGTTAGATAAAAATAAGTGACAGTAGCAGATAACCAGTTGCCTTCTTCATGCATAGATACATAGATAATCTCAACCAGATGGGAACAAGGAACAGATGTTCCCTAAACATATGTGCAAACAAAAAATTGCAAGTGTGAATGTTCATGAGCAATGAATAAAACAGGAGAAAGGAACAAGTATGGTTTCAGGACTCAAACAAGTATTTGTGAGGTGTGATGTCGGAATTTTCACTATGTCTAGAAACAGCATATTTTAAAAAATGAGAGGATTTAAGGATATTTAATTTTTTCAACTCTGAGACATGAAGACACTCATCTGAGTATCCCCAGTCTTTCCTGAACAAGAATATGATGGGTAACTGGATGTTGTGCCAGGACATACTTCTGTTTGCACCTAGGCTTCTATTCATATGGTTGAATTTGTAATGTAGACAAAGAATGACCTTTGTTTTCCAGATTCTTCCTGTGCTTAAGCTAATTTTCTCACAATTCAGTTTCAGTCACCTTACAACTTCCCTTTTATTTTTGTCAAAGTAAGCATTAAAATGACTTACTGAAAACTCAAGTGTTCTGCTACTGCTATATTTTCTTTCCTTCAAAAGATCTGGCTACATTTCACTCAAACTTTGTCTTAACCTAATTTTAAATTTGAAGTCATAATGCCATTAATTTCAGGGCAGATCTACAACATATTACAGAAGAAAGTTAGGTTGAAGATAAGCCTCTAATTATAAAGATATTTTTCCACTACCTGACAGGCAACTTGTTAGCAATATTACAAATGTAAGTTGTTAAGCTTAGATCAAATATCTTAAATCATTACATGCTACCTCCTCTTGTCAGTGGATGGGGTTAAAACCAACTGTGAGCTTCCCTAAGATGTAAAGAAGACATGATACAAAATACTTAATAAGGTCAATTTTTTTTTCTGTAAGCATAGTTATGTTATGATGTTGATCTTGTTCAAGCTTCTGGAATTTCAGAGATAGCATGGTTTTTTCTATAAATGTAAAAGCAAATATGAAATACATTGTTTTTTCTCAGTATATACACTTATAAAATGTCATGAAAATATAACTCTTATTTTTAAGTGCTTTTTGGGGGTATGTGTGAGTTGTGTGTTAAAATACTTGTAGTTTTTCATTCCTTTTCACACAATTATACTTTTTCCATTTGGTTGCAGAAATCCGAGATACCATGCCAAACAGGAAGATTTACAAGTGTTTTTCTTTGATGTACATTGACTTAAAATGTATTTCACCTTTGAGGAAATACCCATATGATGTATTTTTTACACCAACAGTAGCAAATTCATCTTAGTGAAAATTATGGTCTCTGCTTAGAATTCTCCACATTTATGTATGAAAGCTGCTTCATAAGGTCAAAGACATGGGTTCTCTTTTTCACACTAATTTGAGCAAAGCAAAGGTGAAAGCTGTAAAATATCTTCAAGCTCGCTTGGCACCTGATCAGCTTTGATTGACAAGGATGTTCATATTGCTGCTATTGAATTAATATATTTGCACTAGCCTGCTTTAGATGTGTTCCAGACCAGCTAACTGGAAGGACTAAATAGGTGTTTAGCATTTAATAGATATGATTAGTAGTTTTATTTAACTTAGTAGTAAAGCTGGGTATCAAATAGTGACCTCAGCCTCTGAAATTTTTGTAGTTTGGGAAGAAGGTTCCTATGCCACACAAAGAAAATGTTATATATTCTCTTGGGGTTTCTGTGTCTGCTTATGTGTCCATGTGCACACACAGACCTTGTAAGGAAAGATGGTGGCAAAATTCTTACTGTGCAGCCTGCTGGTGAGGGTACTTAATGAGAAATATAAGCCCAGAGCGAACAAGCTGAACTTCAGTAATTTTTATGTCTGTAATACTAAGTTGTGTGCAATGAGTCTTTCTCCTGTCTGCTCAGGAGGTCTGCACTGTGCCTGTGGGCCTCTACCTGAGAAATGATTAGAAACAGTCTGCTGTGAAAAGTTTCATTTCTGTGAATCTGTGAATCACAGAGAAAGCATTTAGTTGAAAAATTCCCAATCTTTCTGTTTAGTCATTCATTTCGGTGTTTTCTTCTTGTGTCTTCCATTCTTTATCCCCTCTCTTTTCAAAGCATATTTTTCAAAAACTGTTGCTTTCAGATAAATCTGTTGAAATTTTAACAACAGTAATTCTTCAGACATCTGTCATAGCATCTGGACCTGGAGTCCTGAGAACAACAAGCATACTCCCTCCTGTCCTCCTCATTCATACTTAAAAATCAGAACAGGTATGTAGTGTTTTTTCTGCTACCTCTGTTAATATGTAACATATGAGAGTCTCCACAGGAAAGGAGACCTCTGAGAGAAGCTGAGTACACAGCCCTCAAAGGTGTAAAGTGTGGTGGACAAGCAGGCCCTGGGATATTGGATCCTGCCTCTGCTTCTTCAGCAGCAGTTTTCTGTCCTTGCTTGGTTTCCCTTCGGTTCTTTTTCCAGATGCTTTTTCCTGTCTCCACAATTGCAATTGGCTCTTGTGTTCATATTCAGATGCCTTTTCAACACTGAGTTGCCTCTGATTCCTTAAAGTGGCTTCAAGCTTCTGTTTCTCTCTGTTTTCTTCCAACTTCCCATGCTGTGCAGCTACAGGATATGGACAGGAAGGTCCAGGTTGCCAGATGTGCCCAAAGCAGATTTTGTCCCAAAAGAGGGTTTTTTTCTGGTTGAGTTGAACTAGCTATGCTTTTTATTTCCAGCCACACCAGCTCTTCTGGCTAGGCAGGGTTTTGCATGGTGTGCTTTAATGAACTCACCGAAAGCTTCAGGCTGATTCATCATATCTAATTTAGCTAATTTTGCAGTCATCACTCCTCAGTACAGTGTCATGCTGTCCTAATCTGATGATGGCTGCTTTATTAATCTAAACATTCAAAGTACTTGGATGAACCAAGCAAAATTAATTTCTAAATATCTTTATTGTTCAGATTATGTCTTCAAATAAGGCACGCGATTAAGTGAAAGAGTACTATTCGTAATTTCTGCAACTTAATTTCTTATCTGAAATAATCACAAAAATTTCTAATATGTTCTCAAAATTTTTGTGGGTAAATTCAGAAATGGAATATGAGTTTGGTGAGGAGGCAAAGAGCACAAACAGAGCAAACTGAATCTCTCTCACAAACCTGAGTGTTGATCCTTCAGGTTTTGTGCACACTCTTCCTTCTAACCTAACCAAGCCGTGAATCTTACATAGCCAACAATTGTTAACAGGAGACACTTGCATAAAGCTGGTGCATTACCAGCTTGTGCATCCTAATGGACAAGCAGACTTTTTTGTGTGCATTTTTTGCACTAATGTACATGGATATTTGGATGCTGAGGACCCAGCAAACTGCTTGATCATCTTAGTTTTATAGACTACTGTACTGTAGTAGCCAAAGGCCATTCTGTCAGCTAGCTACCTTGAAACCACCCTTAAATCACATAAGGGCAAAGCCGGTAGAAGTTTGTACTTAGTAGGTAAAAGAAAGTTACGGAAGTTTATAAAGTTGCAAGATGTTCAGTGTATTTTGTTATTGTTGTAGTAGTTTTTTGATTTTGTTTGGGTTTTTTAAGAGCTCTAACATTTCATCCCACACTGAACTGTCTAAACATTAGATGTTTACAAGCTCCTTGTCAAGGAATTATTTTTAAGAACCTTTACTCACTGGGGAGAGGTGTTTGGGGACACATGCTTTTTTTACGACCTTCTTAATTGTTACCCCCTCTCCTTTGTTTGGAAAGCTAAAGGCAAAGCAAGGGCAATCATGGTGTGCACATAGCTAAACAATTAAGAAGCAGTACCTTATGCAGGGATAAGCAGCCTTCTCCACCTGGTGAAGCAAGGAGCAAGTTCTAATGAGGAGCCTTTCCACACCCTGAATTTTATATTTCACATGAGTTTGGGAAGTGACAGTCAATTTCTACACTCATATACAAGGCCAGCTCATGGTACCATGAGACTGTCCGTTTGAAAAATTTGTTGATAAACAGTGTCACACATCCTCTATTACGCATGGTAAGGGCAAAGTTAGGAAATTTTCTATGCAGATCTTTAAAATAATGCATTTTTTGAAAACATCTCAACTGTGGTGTGAACAAAAAACTTTGACAGTAGTTGGACACTGGTGCATTCTGGCCTCTGATTATTCCTATGTTTATTGCTCCCTTGTGCTTTCCCCATCTGGTTGCTTGTGAACTGTTAGGTTTAATGCTAGGTTTGAGGGGATGGTAGCATTTTCACTGGTCTTTTTTGCATGGTTCGTAGCCATAGCAGGATTCTAGGTGCTATCCCAGAAATACATAGGCACATATTTCATCCTGATACTGCAGATCTAGGCAAAGACCCCCACGTATTCTATAATGTTCCAGCCCTCTCCTGGCTGCCATCTACACCAGAATCGGTGATTAATAGTTTTAAGATTGCAATGCTTTGTAGACAGCTTACTCACCACCCCCCCAACAGTCCCATGTCCCATATTTTTTTGAAGCTACTTGGTGTCAGCAACTATGTCATCACACGGTGGAGATATGGTGTGTAGATTAAACACATTAACATAACATCTACCATCAATAGCTGACACATCTTGCTGCCCTAGAATGGATTGCAGTGTGTATGGCTGGTATTTATCGCTGAATAGATAGGAGGAGAGAAGGGGATGAATGGAGAGAAAATTGTGAGCTGTCCATATCTCAAAACTAGAGATTCTTAAATCAGTAGTTCTGCAGTCTTCCTCTATCTTCTGAAATGCCTACAGACAGCAGCAGTGAAAA
Organism: Climacteris rufus; assembly: GCA_013398175.1. NCBI lineage: Eukaryota > Metazoa > Chordata > Aves > Passeriformes > Climacteridae > Climacteris > Climacteris rufus. The sequence continues at coordinate 707,919 of VZRZ01000799.1, read as the reverse complement.
GGGTTTATAGAGACTTGCCATTGTTAGTAAAGTTGCACTAATGCTTGTATTATGTAGGTAAAGGAGATATCTTAGTTAAAACATCGCAGAAGTGTGATCAAATGCTGCTCTCTCTTGACCTCCAGTAGGTCCCTTGCCTCTGTGTTTTAGATAACTGAGGATCTTTCAGTATTGCACATTGTACTTTATGAAGAAGAGATCTTTGTGTTGGACTTTGTCAGGACAAAAGCCACTGCTGGTGCCAGGTACTAATTTTCAGGCCCAATGAGGTTTGTGTTTCCCCTCCTTGGAAAGATCAGAGATGATCTGCGTCCCTCTTTTTGGAACAATGCCATGCCCACCCTCTCTGCCACCACTCTGGTGCCACCACATGCAGCAGTGGCTTTGTCCTGGGGCCTAGGAGAAGGCTGGAACCATCTCCAGCTGAACACTGCCTGGGACTGGGCCCAACTCCTGCCTTGTGGCTCCTGTGTTTGGTTGCTGTCAGTGGCATCAGCATGTGCACCTCACACATGCATCCCTCAGTCATGGACATAACCTCCTCCTTCATGATCTGCCTCACTGATGCGAGCCAGCTTGTTTCATGCCTCAGAGTCTGCAATCCCCATACTAAATACTTATTCTAAGTAGTCTTGAGTAGGAAAAATCACGGACTCTACAGCTGACCCTTCATATACTGTTTTCAGAGTCTTTAAGAAAATATAACAGGCAAAGTGTTGCCTGTTGCCACTGTTGCTCTTTTAGCCATGTGTTCCTTTAGTGCCCTCTATTAGTAATCAATAAGTGCTACCTATTCCTAAGAGAGAAGCAGCATGAGGAAAGGGGCGAAAATACCATTGTTTGCTAGCACAGAATTGCTCATCTTTGGAACTGTAAACATGGATTGATTATTTCTTTTTTTGTTTAATGTGAGGCTGCTTCAGGTTTTCTAGAAAATAGGTTGCGTTTCCTTTCCTCTTGGCTGCGTATGGTGTTTGCTGGTCTTAAGCATCCTTAAGAAAAACCTTCTTTTGCTTAGCTTATTGTTTCTCATGAAGATGTAGACACCATATATGAATTACCCGTTAAAATGAATATGCAGAGAAATCCCAAATAGCTTAGATACCCCATATCTTAACCCCTTTACACTAATGCTCTTCTCAGATCATTTGAGTCATAGCTTTAAAAGATATATTTTCTAACAACTGAATAATAATAAAAAAATGAAATGTTATGCTGAGGAAATCCAGTATATGACAACCTCTGTTGTAGAGGAACCTTGTCCTAATGATGAGTCCATCAGAATCAGTAGGAATGAGTAATGGGTAAGGTCACAATTTTCTCTTTCTAGTAAAGTCTCTATATCAGGACTAAACATGTGCTGAAACACTCTCCCACACTGGTGCTGAAATCACTTACCTGCACTTTACCAGTGCTTTGCCCACTCATTGCCATCCTATTGGAGGTTCTGCAAGTCTGAAGCAGAGAAGTTAAGGTGCTTATAAAGGATAAACAGCAGCAAAGAGCAGAATGAGGTGAGGAGACAAAATGAGATGTCAGGTTGGGATGTTGGAGGTAGCTGGTTCACACCCAGCTCTAGAGGGATCTTTAGGCAACTAAACTGAAGTGAGTGGCTAAAGGCTGTGCTGAAACCTTTTCAACCAGGTTAAGTCAGACTGAAGCACTTTAACACACATTAATTATGAGTGTGGTGAAGAGTCCTTTTTTAATGACTCAATTCTCGCAACACACAAAAAGGCAAGTCAGTTTCCATTTTATTATAATATCTTTTTAAAGCTAGTATTGACAGTATTGAGTCCCAGATTTGCAGCCATAAGGACTGCCCATGCTGAATTAGAGACCTTCTGCCTTAAAAGCCCATGTATGGAAAAAATCATGTAGGAAACAATATGCACATGCTGTGTTCTGTGCTCCTGACAGAAACCAGAGAGCATGTCTTCAGAGTGTGATGTACAACAGGTACATTGTGTCTCCTGTGGACCATTAAATACTGTATTCCATAAGAGCCAGACCAAACTTATAGGCATGCACACATACTATTGTTGTCAGAGTAAAACTGCGCTCTCTGTGTCTGAATGTGCCAAAGAAATTCAAAGTTTAGGCATTGGTAGTGCTGGTTTTATCCATTTTTTTCTTTCAGTAGGATTATAGTTTGATGTTCATATAACATTTAGTATTAAAATCTGTGGAGAAAATCAAACCAGATAGTCCCCTAGATTGTGTTTCCCTGGAGTGTTTCAACTTCTGTCTAATGTTGCATTTGATTTCTCATAGACAGCATAACATATATTAACAAGGCATAGCACTATATGTGTGAAAAATCAGTTCCTATTTTAATTAGGAATTCCTCTGGACATTTAGAAGGGCTCTTAATGGCGGCTATATCTCTTGGGGCCTTTGATGTCAAGTCCATTCTTTTTTCCATGCTATTTTCAGCTATGGAGAGGAAATTATGTTGGTTCAAACATTGCCAGGATGTTAGAGGTATTTCCAGAGAAACACTTGAGAACGTCAGATCTGTTGAGAAGAAATCTAAAGAAAATGGGTAACAAAACAGAAGAAAATAAGTTGAAAGGAACAGAGTCTAAAAATGAGATAGGAGTAGGATAAAAGGCCATTTGGAAGATGGCTGAAATACTTTGACAGACTGAAGAAAAAACAGCAAACAAAAATGTAGATGGGAGACAATACAAAGCATTCATCAATAAAGAGAAATGAGCAAAAATTTTTAAAAAGAAAAACATTAAAAGTAGAAAAGAGGAAAGAATTAAAGGCGTGAGAAAAAGCATATGAATGGATTGATGGCAAAGGAAAAGATGAAAACAAGAAGTGGATGGATATGTAAATTTATTTGGAGTGAGATGATGTCCTTAACATTATGTGGGCATTATCTGAGTATTGCTGATGACTTCAAAGTGAGCAAGGGGGGAAAAATAGAAGGCAGGTTCTATACTTTGGACATCAAAGATGTATGAATAGTCATGAGTCATAAACTGTAGGTAAATCTGTGTGGTTCAGAACTGACCATGTCAGATTTTGCCAATGGTCTTGTGAGATGCTGTTTGCATCAAGTGGAAAACAGATACACTGGGACCAGTGCCATAGCCTGTTTTTTTTGTTAAGGTGTAGAGAATCCATATCTCATACTGCTCTACTGAGTTAATGGTTATAGTCTTTGTTTGGCTTTTCTTTAATAAATTCTATAAAGGGAATAAGATTCAAAATCAGTATTGTTTTTGAGTTTGAGAAGATGTGTATTGCTTCAAAGGTGTACCTTGAGTAATCCAGGCCTTACCTAGACTCATTGAACCCTAAAAATTAAGCTGGAAAAAGTCTTTGAACGTAGAGGTCAGTGTACTTATGGAAGATTTCCTAGCCAATGTTAGGGTAGCAAATCTGATATGCAAGATCAGTGTTAGACAATATCTCAAGGTGTTTGCGTTTTCCATACCATTCCTCAGTTGATCTGAATGCCAGTTTGAAATGGCCTAGTGTGTGAACTTCCTTTCACCACAGGACAGTCATTTTTTTACCCAAAAAGTTCTGGCACAACTCTAAAAGTGAGTCTAGCAAAGGTATGCTGTTACTTGGAAAAGGATGTTCTTTTTTGAAGAAGGAAATGCTGACATTTTAGAAGTCAGAGCTCAGTCTTAAACTTTTGAAGGAATCTTAACTTAGAAGTGCTGAATTGCCTGTTATGATTCCTAAATGACTCAGCTTATTTTCCTGTTTTAATACCTGAACTTAAATCTTCTGTATTTTAAAATTTAGGCCAAAATTTATCACCAGTATACTTTTTAAAACCTATATAAAATCATGTTAAAAACTTTAGAGTATTTATTTTTAAACAGTTAATTGATACAAACAAGCTAGGCTTGTCTAGTAAACAAGAACCATTATTCCCTTTTAGAAAAGTCAGATTTTAAGTTCTGCTGGTTGGTGGTGGACAAAAGATGAAAAAAATCTTTATTTTAAAAAATGCAGAAAATCCTGTTTTTCTAAACCCACAAGGAATGGAACAGGGTATATATCATTGCCAGCATCTTTTAGAAAAAGTTCTGCCCAGATGGTACTCTTTCTAGGCTATTCTTCAAAACTGCACTCCTTTTTCAGTCCATTACCTTCACTTTATCTCTAGTTTGTGCTTTCCTATGGCTTCTGCTGCTCATGTAAGCTCCTCTACTAAAAATAATTGTTCTAAAACACTTTTGTACATGTGCCTGGTGTGCACTTTGCTGTGGGCCAGAACCTCATGTTTTGGAAGACACAAATTTTTCCCATCTTTTTGCTCCATGAAAGAATTTGTTATGTTTGTTCCTTTTCAAATGAAGAACGCTTGTTCTTTCAGTAGGGGTTTAGCAAATTGTGACAGTACAGTGAAGATCACTGTTAGGTGTTAGTTGGTCATTTTGAAATTAATTCTCTGCTAATATTTGTTACCAGTTTTTCAGCAGCTTCTCTCAACTCTTTCTAGTAAAAGGATGAGAAAGAAAAGATTGAGCTTTATGCTGAAGTTGTGAGTTAACTCTGGATAAAGCTCTGGTCTGGTGGCAAGTAGCATCAAATCAAGAATCACGTTCTATGTGTCTCTAAGCAAGTTGCTGAATTCTTTCATGCTTTAGCTCACAAGATAAAAATGCAAACAATCATTTTCTCCTGTTATTTACTTTGGCCTTTTCAAAAGTTTACTCTTTCTCATAAATATTTGGGCAAAGTAAACCCTGATATATCTTTGATTATCTTTTGCCCATATCTAAAAGCATACTTATCACACAAATTTCAAGGACATTTCCCTTGTGCTACTGTAATATAAAGATTCAGTATAAAGTTTGGAAGTTACTGAAGTAGAGTGAAGCACAGAGAATTTTGGGAACAGAGAATAGCCTCCTGAGAATATCTTATCTACCTGCAGTTTACTTAGGAACAGGCTCCTTTCATGAGGCAATCTCTCCTGCTTCAGACCTAGGTGGAAATGCCACAAAACCACCCTGTCTCTGACGTGAGGATTTCAGTTATTCATGCGGGTTGGGATTCAGTGGGAAGGTTTAAATGCAGTATACAGTAAAATAAATAAAGAATTAGTTTAAATTAATTCAGTGTTCCTCTCTCTACGTGTCTTAGAATAGGGTTAATATTTTTATAGTCAATGCATTTTAAATAATGTTGGGAATATTTGTGCAGCAAATGTGTACATCATGGCCACCTAAACTTTAATGCCTTTATGCTTTTATTTCTGTTACAGAGTCACTATTCTTGAGAAATGGAAAAGAGCTCTATAACGTATCTCTGCAAAGTACTTAGCTTGTAAGGACATCAAAAATTGTTTTTGCTAAATCTCTACAGCTTTTTAAAGGCCTTCACATGCTGCTGTACAAGCAAAGTACTTTTTTTTTTTTTGTTTAAACAGACCTTAATAGTTCATCATGTTTTTGAATAACAAGTGGTTGATCATGTACCTTAACATCACAGTGGTGTTAGCAAACACGGGCGCAAAATCCTTAGCTGATATAAATCAGTATGGGCCTAATCTCTTCATCTGGGTTGTGCCAGAAGATACCAGACAATGATCTGACTTTTTTTGGTTAAATGTGTGAAGAATTATGTGCACTAATTTTCTTTTGAGAAATTAGGGGGCAATATTAATTGGTGCCAAATCTTTAGATGTTTCTTTGTATCTGTCCTTTTAGTTAAAACAAAGAATCATGTTGCTCATATAATGGGAGACTTTGACTTCTCTTCTGGAGAATGTGATTTGCAATTCCCATTTTCCAGTTGATATGCTTACATGCAGAGATTAAATGTCTGGGATAGAAAGTTCAGTCATTAGGTGAAGTAAAGAGCTGTGATGCACCAGATACAGCATTTTGAGATCTAGATAAAAGGTTGAAGACCAAAATTATCCAGTGTACAAGAGGAACACATTTCACATATGAGGGTAATGATTTTCTTTTAGGGAAGGAGTGCAGTAGCTGTTTGAGGTGCTCAAAGAAATCAGAACGTTTTCTCTAAACACAACTCAAGTCTCTTGTTTTCATTGAGGAGATTTTGTTGCTGAGAATCTCTCCTCTGCTGGAAGTGCTTTCCAGAGGTACCAAGTTCCCATCCCTCCAAATATAAACAGGGGTCAGAGGGAGGAAGTCACAACATGGATTTCCTATTGGAATCAATACATTTTCCTATAAAGACAGCAGGGCAGAAAAATCATTTTGAAGCAGGGAAAAAGAACAGAGGCAGCTTCAAGACAAATTAGTAAAGGCCAGCTGATGCAGAGAGGGACTGCAGAAGGGTGCCACAAGGTGACTTTTCGGGCTTGTGATAAAAGGGCAGGAAGAGTTCAGAAATGGGGCAGAACAGAGGTAATAGGAAGGGCAAATCTCCTGCTGAAGGGCAGTATCCACATGTCTTTAAGATGACCTTCAATGCATTTGACTATAAGAGCATTGTACCAGTACTTGCTATGAGACCATTATCTGGAGGCAAAATAAAAAGGCTAAGTCATAGAGAATTGGGAAATGCCAGATTTCTGGGAGCTGTGTTGCTTTGAGTCTGTTCCCTTGTGCTGTTCCCCCCATGCTGGCTATATTACAATGTAAGGTCCCTCTAAAAAGGGGTGGGAGGGAATCACAAGTATTATTTAAAGAAAGAAACATGGTGAAAGAAAAATACTCTAAATCACCCTTACACAGAGAAACACAAAGTGAACAAAAAACCCTCCTTTTTAGGTCATGCTAAGGGTTTGTCTGACCCAGGACACTGTCTCTATATATACTAATGTGTAGAATACTCCCTTCCCCAGCATATTCTTTCATTTTCTATTAATCTGTGTGATAAAATGGCCTTTAGATGCTTTTCTTTTTTTTTACAGAAGGCCTACACAAGTGTAGCAACTTTGTAAGCATTAAGAAGGGGAAAGACTGAGGAAGAACAGGTTAAAGTACCTTTCATTCAGCATTCAGATCCCCTATGTCCGAGCTTGAGTTTAAGCAGTGGACTTCACAAATATGCTTGGCTGCTCTGACCACTTTTTCTCAAGAGCTTCTGCTTTCAGTGCATGCCACTGTCAGTAACTAGCTGTCAATACCTGGTGAACAATACCAAGTTGTTTATAATAGAAATCACCTATGAATGAGCATGAATTTAAGGTAGCTTAGCTTATCAGCTCATCAAAACCACTGTCCAAGTCTTAAAGACATTTCCTCTGAAGATCTCCTATATGACAAATTATTTTTATGTATTTTCAAGTGACTTTCAAATAATTTCAAAGATTATTCCTGGGTGAGTGCCACATAATCATGAAAATTTGTATAGGGGAGAACTAGAAGACTCATTTAATTATCCTTTTCCCTTTGCTTTGTATGTTGGAAGACTTGGCTTTGTTTATATATCACTTTTTCTTTTGCAGAAAGGGGAAATATTTTAGACACTGGTAATAACTGATGTTTGTGTGAAGGACAGCCCTGATGGTGTTTGGCCATCTTGAAATCTCCTTTTGGTTGTAGGACTGTTACACTCCTGGAGTAGAAAGAATATCCTGTGACGTAGGCAATCAATCACACAGCATGAATAATGAGCAATCTCTCAAAGCAACAGTCACATTTGCATAAACCATTCTTTAGGTCTATTTGAATATCCACCAAATTTGTGAAAATCAGAAGGAATCCATGAGTCATTTAGGACCAGAAGGAGGGCTGAAAACATTGAATATATGACTAGCGGAAAAAAAAATGTACATGGCTCTGTCTTTCTAGAACAAAAAAGAGGAGGCAGGTTGGAGCAAAACTACCAGGAGATGAGCTTCTTGCCCACATCTGACAAGTTTTCTTTACATACAGGTCCTCTGCATCACTCTATTTCTTCCTCTGGCTCTTGTTTTCAAGGGAGCTTGGAGGGGTGAGAGGAAATTTGTGAATGCCACTTTGCAACAAAGTGGGAGAAAAATAGTTAAAAATATGGGTTTAATGGATTTCTTGCAAGAGGAGAACCAGAGGTAAACATCTTCAAGAAATATTAGTTTCCAGAGATACCTGTGCTAATAATTTTTTGGTACACTACATGCCTGGGAAAATTGGTTACATGAGGGTCTCTTTAGATACATTCAAAACAGGACAGTTTTGAAAGAAACTCAGAAAGATGTGTGTTGCAGTAACGACACAAAGGAAGAGACGAGAGACACCTGTTACCAGCAAGGAGGAAAGAGAAGGAAGGGGCGAGCAAGACCCGCCTTGTTTATTATATATACATTTAGAAATCACTGTTCATTGGAGGAAATAAGTTCTTCCTCCCTCAATCACAGTGGTCAAAGGAAATGTCCATCAAAGTTCTGTGTCCAGGAGAAAGGAATGTAAATGATAAGATACCGTTACAGTAACATGGCTGTGTTTACATAGAAGAATGTGAGAAACTAGCTACAAAAGAATGACAACATCCAGAACTGCAAAAGTCAGGGCAACAGATGTGTACTTGAATTCTGTCTGTTCCATTTCTCTTATTTTTCTCCTCCTGTTTGTAGAAGGTGCCGACAATCCTCTGCTGTGAGTCTATATTCAATTTCAAGACAGTAAACTCTTCCAGCTGTCACACGTAAGGGCAAAACCTAAAATCAATGAATAGCTCATCCAGAGGTGCTTTTTACTTCTCTGCTCCTGCCACTGCTCAGGCTTCCCATTTCTTAGGAACCCATTTTTCAGAAAAGAAAAAAACCCAAAACATACACATCATTCAAATGTGGATGCAATTAACTTCATTAGGAAATTCTGTAATCTTGATATAAGAACAATTCCATATAGGACAAAAGATCAAATAATGTGTGTCTCTGTCAATATTTAAAGTAACATCTTTCTGTCTAATTATTGATTATCGTGCTCTATTTTATAACAAAAAACTTCCACCTGCTCTTCATACTTTGGCAATATGACATCAACAGAGATTTCATGCATGCCAAAATAATTACCAGATTAAAATATACATATTTATTGCTTTGGTAACTCCCATGAATAAGGAGGGACCACAATGTAGTTCATATAAATCAATCCCTGTCAGACATGGCTCTACCAGACAGGCTGGTGGTCTATGTCTCTGCAGTTCTTCAGTCTGGGCTCTTTCAAAATGTCAATATGTGACACTCACTATTGCTAAGACCACAGGCTGATACAACTCTCTTCCTGCAGGACAGGAATGATCAGTGAGCTGTTCAGAGTCTCCCAGAGAAACCTTTTAACTTAAGGTCTTGTCAGCAGGTTAAACAGATGTTCTATTCCACAACCAATACCCTGCACAGCAGTCCCTTTGAAGACACTGAGCCTAGCAGTCGACAAAATCTAGGGAGCTTCCAGTTTCACAGGGAATTCCATTTTGGGGAAGACAGGAAGGGAGAACCTCACTCAGGAAGCAGCTTGCTCACTCTCAGAGCAATCCAATCTTTGTTGGTCTTCTTCAATGGTTCCAGGGTTCTTCTGGCAGCTGCTTTGCTGGGTGAGTTTTTATAAGGATTATGAATGGAAATACAATATATCTGCTTTCCGTGGAGCTTATCAGACAGTGTTTAGAATATGGGCATAGAAATAAGTCTGTCCCATTGCATGCTTACAGAAGGGGCCTTATGTTCAGAGTTGTCACTACTCTCCCTGGCTTTTTTGGTTACTCTTCTTTCTATACTTAAATCTTTGCAAGGTAAGCCCCTGAAAACATGAACTCCTCTTTCCAAGGGAAAAAACAAAACAATGAAACACCTTTTAATATATTTTGTGTATTATTTTAACAGTAACCATCTGTTGCAATGTCCAGTTCCAGCAACTCAGAAAGGAGATAGCATAAGACGTTCAGATTTTTGACTTTCAGCTTGATCAGCACAGACAACTTTTGCATTCTCTGAAAGCAAATCAAAGACCCAATGATCTAACTGTAATTTCTCTTGTCTTATTTCATTACACTCAGAGAGCAAAACCTGTGCCATCCAAATACCAAATACTTACAATAACTTTTTAGGGAAAACTGTATGTTAAAATTAGTCCCCGTGAAAATCAGTTGAATAATATTTCAAAAGTAACACAATCCTATAAAACAAACTACTCATAGATATAAAGCAGGTGAATTTCATGACTTAAGTTGCTAGAGACATAGTTACTGCCATCTGGAAATTTCATTGTTATTATGCTTTTTATTTGTTAAACTAGATCACAAATGAGCTATTTATTTATATTTCTTTGCTGTTTGTTCTGCAAAAAACCTGCTGAGATACATACCAGATGTCTGTCTCAGTTCTGTATGACTTTATTTCTCATACCTGCATTTGTCATGGCTTATTGCGTGCCTGACTGCTACTTCCTGTTGATTTATTGTGCAGCTTTACACAATAAATTTTCTCTTATTCTTATTTGTCTGATTTGTCTTTGTTTGCCCAGCTGTTTCTCAGTAATCTCAAAGGGTATGACTTCTAAGTGGTTCGTCTCTTAATGTTCATGAACTATACTTCTTATAGCAGAATCACAAAGAGGCTTTGCCCACCTTCTGCAGATATGCAGGCATGTCCAAAGCTATAAGTCACCCTAAGTGAACTGTCATTTTCATGTACATTTCTTCTCCTTCTGAAGCAGGGGGTCTCATCAGTGCATCTTTGTTTCATCCTCCCAGAACTCACTAGTGTTTAAATCAGCAAAGCACAAATGAGAACACCATGGTAGAAATCAACAGGAGAGCAAGAAGAGGAGTATCAGTAAAACAGATAAACAAAATGAATCACCAGGGGAATAGCAGCCCCAGGGAAGATTCCCATTACCTGAGGTCATACGCACTTTATCCTCACAGGGTCTCCCTCCCCACTGCAGAAGGTTGGATTCACAGGTCTTCTCTGTCTTCTCTCCACTAGCTCAGTATAATTGTCCATACACTCCTGACCTCTCTCATCATATTTCTGATGCCTATTCAACAGACCTTAAATAATGCTGGTATTCTTGCCTGCTTTTTAAACTACAACCCCCCGCTGTCTTTACCTTTTAGGAACCAGAACTTTCCTGTCAAAATTTGTTTTCATTTCCTAATATATCCATCCACTGCGCTCACCCTAGTGCTGGTGAGCAGACCAGCTGGCTTTGGTGGAGCTGCCTCCCCATTTCTCAGTGTCTTTCACTGCTTCTGAAGGTCAGGCAAAGTCAGCGTCCAACTTCCCTATCAAGCCTATCAGTTAACTCTTGATGGCAATCCTTCAACACTGATAACTTGCCTGATTTCACCTTATCAGATACAATATTCAGACTAAAATAAAATGCTTCTTGTTTTAAAACTAATGCATTACAGAGTAATGTACATAGTAAAACACATTACTACATCAACTATAGTCTTCAACTTTTAGCCTCCCATGTGCTTGTCACATTTTAAATTAATTCCTAAAGCTGTATGTTGCTGTGAGGAGGTTTGGTGTCTGCATGAAAATTCAAAGAACCCGTATTGGTGATAGGGCTCTGCTGAAATGCATGTAGAACCAAAGCATTAGGGCACCAGTATCACCACGAAAGGACTGTCCTACTAGTCAATCTAGAAAATAAATAGTGTCAGAATAATGTGAAGAATTTTTCAGAAATCCAGAATAATGTGAGGAATTTAAACTGATCTCCAGGTTGTTGTGAGATGGACCTGCTCAACACCATGCCTGCCCTTATTCCAACCTTCCAGCTCCTTTTTTTTAACCACTTCAGTGCATTTCTCTGTATTCTTGGAAGCTGTACAGATGATAAAATCACCCAGCTGTATTTGCTCTTTTCCTAGCTAGATACTTATCTGAATCTTTTACAACCATCTGCTACTTTCTCAGCCAGGTAATGGAGCAGAACATCAGCAAAAAAGCAAAACAAAACAGAAAAACCCAACAACAACAAAAAACCCAATACCACAAAGAGAAAGCATCTAAGTTAGAGATTTCAGTTTTATCCTAAGCTCGATGAATAGTTTTATAATCCATTATTTTTTTCGCTCTAATACCATGAAAGCTGAAGGGCATGCTATCATGGAGATTTCTTTCCCCTGCCAAAAGTGGTAGTACTTCTAAATATTCATGACATCATTATACAGTTTATCAAATCCAAAGCTTTTAATTTAGAGCACATCTCAGCCATATATCAGTTGTAACCAGAAGTGGTTTTTATTTCTTTTAACGTTTGAATCCAAAGTATGCAGAATGGATAGACTGTGAATTTTAGGCTCTTGTCTCTCCTCAGATTCTTTCATTTGCACTACTTTGTTTTGGTTTCTTAAACAGGTTTTGCTTTTGAGCAGCCAATCAATGCAATTCAACAAGATATAATAGGAAAGTAGTTCCTGACTGTTACTTTCCATTTTTCACATCTGTAGTGTAATTCATCAGAATAAAAACTCCAGGCTTGAATGATCGACTGTTTAGGGCATGAGATAAGTACTCACCAATGAAAGCTCAACCTACTCTGGTTTAATCAAGAAAAACTGTTGTGTGCTTCAGCTAGACTACTGCAAGGAGAAAATGAAACTTAGCCAAAACCAGAGAGAAAAATACCGTTATAGCGTATACCTTTATACCTTTATAGCGTATTGGCATGCAAACTATTACATGTTTTTACAACACTGCAGTCCAGATTCAGAGATGGGGATCTACTGCCGCTTCTCTTCTTGAAAGCATCTATTTTTTTTATTTCCTAGAAGGTATTGTTACATTGGGTATTTGGCATAGTTGGACAGCAGCTGTTGACTGTTGTTATATGAATGTGGGTGACCATAGGAACCCTGTGACTGTTTTCCCTGGAACCACAACAGCAAAGCTGTTATAAGAATCTAGGGGATAGGAATATACTTTTCATGTCCTGTGGAGTCCATTTATCTTCTTCTAAGTTTATTTTTTTCCTAAATAGCCTGAAAATATATAAGAAGTAGGGACTTCCAAGAAGAAAGTGATGCAGCAAGGTGATGAAGAGTATAAGTGAAAGGTGTAATAATGTTGAGCTTTTATTGAAGATTAAAAAGTAATCTTGAGCTTTTATTCTTTTTTTCACTTTGGGGCACAACAGGAGCTCTATTTTTCAGCTCTGTCTTGGTAGGTAGAGAAAGGTTAAGAAAAATGTTTTCAGAGGATGTGTGGTTGTGCTTTTATTTGTCTGCTTGCCTAATTTTACATCAGTATAACTTGAATGCCTTCATCTGAAATCAGGTGTTTAAATGAAGGGATGTCTGGACGGAGCACTAAAATGGCATTAGAAAAGATACATCCATGTTGCAGATAAAGAATTAAAGCATAGAATTTGTTGAGTTGTGTTGACAAAAGGCCAGTCATGACCTCCAATGACTGAGAAATAACAGCCAAAAGAGACATGGCATGTAAAACAAAACAGGGGGTAGCAGCTTATAGCAGAACTGATCACCAAGATTGAAATTGCTGTAACACTACCGTGTCACAAGCATTAAATAAGAGTGTAAAATCAGCAAAATTGGGCCCATGGGAAAAAGTAAAGAGAGGCTGACCCTTTATTAAAAAGGGGATGAAGGTGGTAATGAAGAATAGCTTGGGAGGGAACGAAGTTGTAAAAAGAGAATATAAGGGGTAGCAAATCATGTGATCAGATCTGACTGGGATACAATTTTAAGACTCTTAGAGCTATGGATATTAGATATTTGTGATTAGATTAGGTTTTGATGTGATTGACCACTAATCTTTTGTTTCTGTGACAGCAACTCTGGCTATTCTACAAATACAGACAAGTCTGTATTGCATCAGATCATCAGCACTGCCTCAAACTTTTTTTTCACGTGGAGAAGTTCATTTTTGAATCCACTAGGATGTTCTTAAAAAATGTTAAGCTGTAACATGTGGATCTCCATATTATTTTTGAGGTCTTCTACTTTCTATAGTTCTGACTTTAGGAATTGCAATGGGTTTTGTACAGCAGAGCAGTGACAAATATTCTTCAAGATGCCTTGTCCAGTTAGAGAGAAAATGAACTGTCCTACTACCTCAGCTCTTTTTAGGCTTTCTAAGGTTTAGTATGTATTCTTGCTGTTGAGTGTGACCTTTCTTTGGCACAGACACTTTGTCTCCCCTCTTTAGAGATGATTGCCTGCTCTTTTGGAAGTGTCTGCCATGGAGCACAAAGACCTCTGAAATCCCTTTGCAATCCATCAAGAAATTGGCTTATTTACTGTCTGCTATTGATTATTACTTAATCTTAGACTTCTTCCCTCAAGGAAAAGAAAATAATCTTTGTACATTTTCTGGTTTGTTCTGTGGCCAGAGAGAAGAAAAAGCTCTGATGCAGCTGACTGAAGAACTGAAGAGGCTGTTCAGCTTTGAATCAAAGTGCATTTATTTTCCGTTTCTATCCAAGTTTCTAGCCAAAAGATTTATCTTGAGCTAAACCGTAGTGAAAATTACCAGGCTGATGTCCCTAGAGACAAATTTCTCTGTTTACCTGTAGGACAGATGCAACCAAGGCAGCTCTGGCACATGATGTTCCCTAGATATGTTTCCCTGATGGTAAAGAAGACTTGAGCCCCCATTAGGGAATCAGCACTAACCATCATTGTTGAGTACTCTCCACTAAAACCAAATCTGTAGCTCCCATACTGCTGTTTTTTGGACACTTTGGGTTGGTCCCAGTGGTAGGGTTGGTGTAAGCAACATGTAAGCAATGCACAGAAGCAAATATTTTATTTTGTCCCACTGTGCTGAACAATAAATGAATGGCACAGATGTACACCAGCCCCACAGTGGGCTAAACCTGCACCACTGACTTAGAGAGGAGGGAGAGCCCTCAGACAGGACTGAAATTTCTTTCTAAGCAACTGGAAAAACCTCCCAAACCACAGTCAGGTTAGTTCATAAGGAGCAAAACTAGGAATGCCAACTTTTCTGTGCTTTTATACACTAACCCCTGTGCTCCTGCCCACTGCAGGGGCTCTTCACGGGCTTCTCATGGCTCTGCTCTCTCTTGGTTCACTCTCATGCCCCCTGACCACTCACTGAGCAAGAAAAGCTGTAGGTACAGGGATCAGAGCTGAGAGCTGCATATGCTGAGGAGTCACTGGGTAGGTAAACTTCTGGGTGGATATTGGCAGGTCATGCACAACAGATGATGGTTCAGTTCATGCTGAAGCCCTTTTCCTCCTGGGAATAACTCATTTGGCTCTCTTCTCAAACCAGCCAGACGTCAGTTTGTATGAAATTTTTAGGAACATAATTATTTTTATGATTTCTGCTACTTTGTCAAATTTGCATCAAGTTAGCTAAGAGGTCCAAAGGCTCAGAAGAAGAAAATGGACTGATAGCCAGACAGAGATTGCTGCAGTTTTTGTTTCTTAAAAATTGGGTTTTCAAAAAAAAAAAAAAAAAAAAAAAAAAAAGAAGAAC
>VZRZ01000799.1:598167-692513 GCA_013398175.1 Climacteris rufus | reverse complement strand
AAAAAAAAAAAAAAAAAAAGAGTAGATATGAAACCAAAAGCACAGATCTAATTACTGATAATTTTCTTACCTCAAATTAATTTTTAGCTGCACTTTGTATTTAATTGTGTCAAGAAATTAGTGAAAAGAAACAATTTTCAATATTTTCTCTAGATTTTGTGCAGTTTGTGATCAAACTATATATTCTGTCTTAAGAAAGATAAAAGCTGAACAGCTTGATGCAGGTTTTAATCTCATAAATATGAAAAACAAATTACCCATAATTATGAAATACAATAAAGAATAACAACTATTTCTTTTTCTATAGTTGGGGTTTTGTTTTCATTATTTTCTGTGTTGTGGGGTTTCGCTTTTAATGTTTTTTAAGATAAGTGATGGTTCTAAAGGGCTTTTAATTACATACTTTTAATGTACATTTAAAAAGCTGACAACTGCCTTGCATCTAACAGCATCCCACATACAGCTGCAAAGTTTTAAGGGAGCTTTTCTTTCCTTTCCTTGTCTTTAAGAGCCAAATTTGGTAGAGCTTCTGTCTGACACCTGTAGAGATCAAAATCCTTTATTTCTCCCTGCCCTGCCAACAGAGGGGCCAAGGCTGCCATCCCTTCCTGCTCCCATGCTCTCACCTGGGCAGATGGGAATTGCAGAAGTGCTTAGTGCTGTCCCAGCTCTTCTCCCTCCCACAGCTAAGAAGAGTTGCTAATGAACAAAGGCTGTACTGAACCACACAGTCATAAAACCTCCTTATCATCAGCCCTGCATTTTCTATATGGGTATACAAGAAAGCAGTACAATTCTTCTGAGCAGAAGCTCTAAGAATATACTGTAGCAAAACCCATGTGAATGGGGTTCAGAATATTTCCCTAATCCCAACTAAGACTTTAACTTCTCATGGGTTTATTTCTGTTTTATATCCCCAAGGTCATAGGATTCTGTCAGCAGAAGGTAGAGGGAACTGGTCCTGTAGCTCTCACTGTGGGAGTGGTTTGTTGATCAAGACATATGAGCAGCAAATATACTCATTTCCCTTTTAATCCACTTATTAATACTTGATTCTCTTTCTGTATTGAATATTAATAAGCAAAAAGCTGCAAGACATTTGCCTAGGAAAATTTCTCCAACCCCAAAATCTGTTTTACTCTGCAAGTTATTAAACATAACTTTAAGCAAAAGATTGATAGTGATCCTTTTGGGCAGAATTTACAATCTCTCTCTGTCAACCAGCAGGGATCTTCTGATAAAGCCAGTGAAACCTCCTGTGACATCATGAATTAAGTGCACATCTGTGAGTTAGGAGTGTATTTACTGCAATGGAACAAGGACCTGAAGACAGCTCTTTCCAGTTAGTGTTTTCTGCTGGAGTACATGAACTCCGGATATAGTGCTAGAAAAGGAACCACCTGGCTGCTTAACCCATTCCCTTCTCCCCCTTTCCTCTCACCATCCACAGCACCTGTGCTTCCAGCTGTGCAAGTGAGAAATTGTGCCAGCCAGTCCAGCTAGGATTCTGGTCAGCGTTACATGTCTTGTTATTGCATTTCTCTCTCCTTTTTTTCCCCTTTTTTTTTTCTGGGAGAGGGGGTAGAAGGACTATTTTTTGTGTACTGTCTTTACAAGTCCTTACTTTCCTTGCAGCAGCGAAGTTTCTAAGCACATCTTTCTAACCTAAATCATTTCGCTCATCAGTTTAGCAAGATATTTTCACAGCCATCTCTTCAGCAATGGTACCATGTAATTTTGAATGTGCCTGAATTCACCAAGCCCATCATGTTTAATGAGAACCTTCCCAGGCTGTGGCTGTGACCAAGCACTGATTTGGGGTGTCCAGCCAGGTTGCAGGATCATAGGGAGCTTGATGTGGAAGGCAGCCCCTGAGAGCATAACAAGTTAAAGCTTGTCCCACAACACAGCTGGAGCTATATGTGCACAGATGATCTTTCACAAGAAAGGAAGAACTGGAGAACAACTGTCTTTGGCTTAAAGCCGGGAAACCCTATGGGAGTGTGAACCTGGGAGCCAGGTAAATCCCAGGCGAAGATGCTGTACATAAAAATAGAGTTTAAAGCCTGATTAAAACTACTTGCTTCTGTTCTTCCCTGTACTCAGCTGTTCTTCTTGGTGTATTACTTAATATCTCTCTATGCATTTTGTGTGGTTTGCATCTTATTCTTAGATATCTAGTTCACTATGTGTAATGAGCAAGGAGGAGGGAGAGAGCAAAAATCAGGAGCGTAAATGTAGGTGGGCTTGTGGACTACCTTAAGATACCTAAAATAACGCTATTACTTAAAGTACCTTGCCTGGTACAGGTCACCTTTTATATCTACTGTGTATGGATGCCTCACAAGTCTAGTGATGTCTAAAACAATAATAGATCCTTAAATCTAGACATATGGATCCCACTGTGGAGGTTTGCTTCTCTGTTCTGGATTTCACTTCCGTGGTCTAAAGCAACTTATTGTGGGATTGGTGAGCAAGTCTGCCTGCCTTTCTTGGATAGAGCCTTTAGTAGTATAAGTGTTGCTAATAAGGGTAGAATATCCCTCAAGTTCATCAGGTACACTACAGAGAAGCCCCTGTTGCTAGGAGTGATGATATTTCTCATTTAATAGAAATATCCAAATAGCAGCGAAGGAAAAAAGTTTGATTTTAATGTCCTGCACTATTGCCTCTAGTATTGCTTCATGATCTCATTTACATCTCTGGTCAACTCTCCCCATTAGAACAATTTCTGTCATGAGTTTCTTGGGAAAAAAAGGGTGATTTTGGGTTTTCTTCACCATGGGAAGATCCCAGATGGCCTGCTGCATTAGGAAGAGGAATTTCTAACAACCACCATGAGAAGCAGAGTGACTAGGCAAGGAAAAATAGTCAACATGCTAGAGAAAGCAAACAGTTCATCCAAACTTCAAACTCAATAAAAAAATTGGGGGATGTGATTAACTTTTATGGGTCTTTTACTTATTTCATATGTGTCAGTGTGATTTATTCAAAGTTTGTTTCCTCAAACAGTTTTTTTTTAAGAGTTTGTGAATAACAAGTGAATTAGTAATCTTTATTCAAGTGAATGTTTGTAATGCTGCTTTATTGAGTAGATACTGCTGTATCTAAGCATGACCTTTCATTTTCATTTTAGTATAAATTAACTTATCTCTCAAGTGCCTTTAAAGCTAATAATCCTAAAAGAATTAAGATTAGAAAGTAATGCTATCAGTGACAAAGCTCATTAATGGCTTTTTAACACAGCAAACTGGTGAATTATAGCCAGGATAATTGGAGTAAATGGAATATACCTATTCTTTAGCCAGGTATCCTTTACTCTACTTTACGTTAATTACTTCAAGGTTTTGTTCTGGTCAAACAAAATTTGGATGGCTTGTCTGCTTCTTTTCTGAACGGCTGAGCAAAAGTCAGGTGTGCTACTTTGAGAAGTCAGGAAGGATAAATCTGCAGCAGTCAAGATAAGGACAGGCAGAGGAGGCAAATACAGAGAACAGAATAGTTGCCACTGATCATTTTCAGCTGGCTCTGAGGAGATTCAGGCAGGATCTTCCCACAGAAAAATGGACTTGGCTTTCTGGAAGGAAAAGATGCTCAGGTTGGAAATTATACTCTTATTTTACTAGTGGATAGCTCAGGTTTGCTGGGGGAACATAGATTTTTTTTAAAAAACTCTTTGTAAGAACTATGTTACTATTTTAAAGTTGTTTTAAAGTCTGGTGAAGGCTGGTGTGCTCCAGGCTTCTCTGAGAACGCACCTGCATGAAGGAGATGCTGTTTTGATTATGGATCTTAATAATTCTTTCCAAAGAGTTAGCCTTCTCTAGCAATTCCACATTCAGAAATTAAGGTGTAACATGTATCAACATGCTTTAATACCCTTATTAAAGCCCTTAAGAACCCCCCGCAGAGGCATGTAAGCACTAGCTAAAGACCCCTGACCTAAAGAAAAAGGAGTATTCATTTAAATAGGAGATTTCTGGTCTTTCTCTGCTGGGAAATACTGGTTTGCAACGCAAGCATAGAAGCAGATTTCTGGACTGCACCCTCAATTTTCCTGCCAGCTTTTGCTCTGTTTTCTCACTTATAGCTCAGAGTGCAGCAAACTTGTATCCTGTAACATCTGCTGCATTGTCTTTCCTTATATTATCCATCTTCAAGAGGTAAGAAGAGTTCATCTAATTTCTCCAGTTAGTTGAAATGTTTGTTGTTGATATCTGGAAAACAGGATGACATTCAAAAGAGAGCAAACCAAAGAGTTAGGGCAACCTTTTCTTCCCTCCAGTGCCTCTCCACTCTGGATTAGTTAAGGTAAGAAAAACTACTCGGTCATCCTCCCACAGGATTTTGTTCCCCACAGAAAAGCAGGGAGGGTGTTATGGGGTTAGGTTTTTGAAGACCTAAGAATAAATGGTCATGTACTACTGCTCTATGGGAAAAAGTAGGAGAAAGGAAATTTTAACAGTTGGAGAGACTGGTACAATACAGTTATTTTTTATTTCCTTTTGATCCAATACAAAATAAAATAAAAAATTAGGTTGTGTGAGACAGATGGGGAAGTTCTGACAAAAATCTTCTGAAATCTTCTGAGCACAAACTTTTCCTTTCTTCTTCTTTCTCTTCCACAGTTTATTTAGGAAAAAAAAAAAAAGTTTTCAGTGGTCATGGCATAGTGCACTCACCCAAAGTTCAGCCAGTTTTTACTTTGCATTCTTGTGGCATTTCTGATGGGAAGTAACTCAAAAGGTCTATTTCTTGCCTGTCTTACACCTTATTTACTGAGCAGATCCTGCATCTGGCAGACAAATCACTTGTAAACAAACAGATTTTTGGGAGGTTTGGTGCCATGATCTATGCATTTTTCAGCAATTCAAATGGAATTAGTTCTTTTACCCATCCTAAAAGTCTGCTGCATTAGTGCAGTACCTCAGTGAGTACTCAGGATATGTGCAACTAAATGGTGTGAAATAAGTACTTGAAGATTCACATAATGTATTAACCATTTTTGTAACTTAATTCAGGGCATGATATGTACAGCTGATGTCAAAAGCCTTTCATAGCTGTTCTTTAATTTCAGTTTCACTAATGAATATAGATCCAATTAGAAGGAAGCTGATACATGTTGAAAAGAATTAACAATACCCCTAATTTCCATGTTGAAGTAATGACTGCTATTACAGACTTCTTGATTTTAATCAGATATTCTCAAAACTGACAGTGGATGTGGATTCATAATGCTCAGCTGATGCTACAAGTCATACTCTCTCACGTTCTCTCCGTATTAGAAAAAAAACAAACACCAAAACATTAAATCTACACCGATTGTGGGGGGAAATGCCCCACTGTGTGGTCTCTTTCAGTAAGTGGTAACGTACCTCTTTCAGAAATATATGGTGAACTAAACTGGACGAGAGCCTGCCAGTGATACAGGATTACTTTGTGTCTCTTATGTGAGGCTTTGTGTTATGATTTGATCTGTCTTCAGGATTGCTCTATAGGTAGTGCCAGTCTAAGAGGGCAGAAAGAAATATTTGAACATGCAACACACAGGAAATGACTCTACATATGCAGGTTTTCTTGTCATCCATCTATCCTGTGGTAAAATCTGAGTATACTTCTGATAATGCCTGTATGACTGTGCTTTACCTGTGCCTTTATATAACCATTAGGATTTGGTATTGCAGGAAAGCCACACGAATAATTACATGTGCACCTTTTTGATATGGGCAACATCTCAGGCTGTGATGTGAGGTTTCTTCAGTTTGACTTACTTTCATGACATTTTTAAGTTGGTCTGTACACCAGGCTTCAGTATGCATGGGAGCAGGTGGGATATGTGGTATCTTTCGTAGAGACACTGGAGAATATTACATTTTCTGAAACAATAAAGCTAGAGAGTTTAACCGGACAAATAAACCCATTTAGAGAAATTGAAAGTGTACTGGTTTGTTGTCACCGAAGAAAAATTCCCCAAACAGTCTCACCTTCTAATAAGCACTTGACTGACGCACAAGCTCAAAATGGAAGCTACTGGTAGCGTCAGGCAACAATATCTATAATGCAATATGGGATAAATCTATCCAAATCTGTTTTGAAGGATACCTTGCATGCAGTTGAGCTGCTAATCTAAGCATGTATTAGTCACAGAATTTTAATCAAGTAGCTTGAATTAGAAAATTTCATCAGTAGGGACACAATCCTTAAATTGAAAGAGGTATTACATGCTGCTGAATGGATGCATTTTTTTTGTGTTCAGATTTGGCTCCTTTTGCAAGTAACTTGGGATGTGCTGTGTTTATTCAAGTTATGAAGCATATTTGGGTTCTTTCTGGAGTGTGCTTCCTTCCTCTGGGCAGGTGTTGTACCTTATAATTAATGCTGCCTAACCCAGTGTCAGTGTTCTTGCTTCTTTCTGCTTCTATGTCATTGTGGAAAAACTAAGATAAAGAAGCCTGTGTTTATTATCTGAGATAGTGGAGAGATGGCCTGGCATGTGTCTTTGTCAAGAGCCAACCCTGAAACTATTACATGAGTAGAACAGGGGGTAGTGGAGACATGGGATATAGTGTCACAAAACAAAATTGGGAAGTGGTAGCTACCTTCTGAAGGAGTGTTAGGAAAGGAAGTATTAAAAGTATCTTTCTGTACTAATGCATGATCCTGCATCTCTGGTACTTAGCAGCAATGACATTTCTGTATGTAATATGTTTTCTGTACAAGACATATGTAACTTGATCATATCTACTGTTGCCTGAGATATGTATGAGAGAGAAAATATTAAGCTAAGTAGGATTTGGTTGGGTTTTTTTTTCTTCTATACTAAGCAGTGTGAATATGCTTGAAAGCAAAACTTCTGAAGGAAGGTAAATCCTTGAAAGGTGCTGATATGACCCTGTAATGGAAACTCTTAATTCCTTAATGTTTCCCTCCTCTCTGTCCCTTATTTCATGCTGCATTGTGCACAGCATCAATTCAACTGTGTTTCAGTAAATTTCTACGTAACCATTTCTCAGCTGTTCTGAATTCAAAACTTTTTCTTTTCTTCCAGGAGCTGTTCTCCATTTCAAAACTGCTTCATTGTTACTTAAACCATTTGCTTAGAATATATTAAAATTAAATTTAGGTTGTAGCTTTTTTTTTCAAGTTCTTTGAAGAAGAAAGAATGTTTGAATATTAAGATCTTAGAGGGATTTATTTGGCTTTCCAGAAAATTCTTTTAATTTAATTTAATACTACTTATTTAAAAATGTAAAAATCAGTGCCAGTTTGAAGATACTTCTTTATGCTAAACAAATATTTGAAAAGAGTTAGTAAACTATTAATTCATGTTTAGATACATGAAAATTTAGACAACTGTTGATGTTAAAGGTTTGCATCTCAGGTCTTGTTTATAGCATGATTTATAAATGTATGTTTACATTGTGTGTCAGTGATCTGTCCCTCCTGATATTGTGGCTGTAATGTGTGGGCAAGTCATTTATTACAAACTGTTCCCACTTTTTAAAAACTTGCCTTCCATATAAGGAGAGACTTCTTAACCATCAAGTTTTAGTAATTATTCCTTTTCAATACTGATCCTTCCATCCTCAGCATAATAATATATTCAGTAACCCAAGATTGCAGGAGAAGAAGGGACAGACAGATGAAAACCCCAAGATCACAGACAAAAACTCAGCATTAATATCTCAGCTTAGCCAGTAAGGCTGGAAAAACTGAGAAGCCTGGCTGTGGAACTACCAAATTGGCCTACACATCGAATTTGAAAACATTAATATCTATTGCCAGTCCATTTCGAACCTAACCCTCTGGCCATTCCTTTCTTAGGCTTCTCTGATAGTGCTGGGCTATGATAGGCATTCCCTGTACATTCCTTTACATATTCACTGTATCTCTTGAAATAGCACGTCCAAAGTTTGAGGGGCAGAATGTGTTGGCCATTTCCATAGTCCTTTGTGGTCCTTTCCATAGGTCCTGTCTCTGAGATGCTGGCTGGGTCACAGACCACTGTGAGTGGACTTGCCAAGACCCCAGTTCAAGACCCAGGCTTCCCATCTGAGCCCAAGTGTCATATCATCTGAAGCACGAGCAGGTGTACAGTGCACATGGACAGAAGAATTATATTCAGCCTGCTTTTTAAATTCACCTGGGGCAAACCCTTTACTTGAAAAAATATGCAGAAGGAATTTTCTCTTAAAAAAACCCCACAAATAACTCAAACCCAGTTTTGAAGTAGACATAAGCGATAAGAAATGTAAATGCACAGACTTAAATGGTTATACTGGAAACCAGTAAAAGGTGCAAGTAGCCACGGTGTGTATACAACACCATGATTCAGCTTAATTTTAGGCATTTACTTTCAGAACTCACATAAGAAGGATCATTGTCCTGGTCTCCCTCAAAAGAAAGTGAACTGAGACAAAATGGGATTAGTCTGGACCAGTTCTTCTAGGTCAATCTATCCTGACCTTTACAATTTGAAAATGTCCTGATCATTGGACTGTTAATATCTGTGCAATTTGTCTGGTGAAAATGTCTTCTTTTCTCCTCAGTCAGAGAGAAAAGCAAGACCTTTGTCAGAGGAGTTTTCCACTTATTTTTTTCTTCTTTTCTCTTCTCTGCTCAGCAAATAGAGTGGAGACTGTAGATGGTATTTGTTTCAGAAGTTTGCTTTCAAAATTATGATACATGGTTTAATTTTACTATTATGCAGTCTCATTGAATCCTGAAGAAATTACTCATGGTAGGGAAGTGCAGGCCAATAAAAGCTTGCAAGATCAGGGGCTGTCTCTGTTCTTTAGTCTGAAGTGTTGTCATTACATTGTATGTTACTGATAATTGGTCTGCCTCAAAAGTTTTTCTTCTCCTGCTTTTTTATGTATCTTACTTCTATGCAAGATTTATTGCTGTGCTTTTCTCTGCTAATGCATGGGAGGCCTGAACATTAAGTCGTGCTGTATTAAATGCTCTAACCAAGCAAATCTGCATTCTGATGGTGTTGCACAATAAGCAATTAAGCTTTGCTGCTGGCCCCAAGCAGGCAGTTCAATTCAAACTTAGCAGGTTTTGTGGCTTCCTGGATCAAGGGCTCCCTGTGAATGCTCTGGTGCAAGTTCCCCTCCTCTACCTGCTGGGCTAAATATATTATTCATTAACCACTCTCAGCAGCTTTCTTGGTCTTTGGCACATACAGTTTATCTACACATCTTGTCTCGCTTGGGCACTGTCACACATAGTATCTTCCAGGTAGAAGGAGGAAGTTTTTCCCAAGTGGAAACCTCTCTGCTCCTTTCTCAATGAAAGACAAAGGAGGGATGGCTTAAAATATGAGTATTAAAATGAACTTTCTCTGACTTAGTGCTGTCTTTAAAGGCTATGAAGAAAATTAGGATAGGGTGGTTTCTAAAGAGGGGAAATGCTGAAACTTCCACTAGGCAAATGATGTTAAATGATGATAAGCAGCAGGCTGGGAGGTAAAAAGACTGATTTCTTTTGGGTATAGCAGTATTAGGTATTACAGCAGCAATAAGGTTTTTGAGTTTTTTTTCAACAAGTAGTCTCAGTCTGAAATTCATCCCCTCTCCATGTCAGCTGTGTCTAGCTGCAGATTTACTCCTTCAACATAGATCATAATAATGAGAATGTAGGTATACTGTTCTTTGTTTATTTACTTGTACTTTTAATGGGTAAAATACTTAAGGTAACAACTAGTTCAGAACTCTTCCATTTGGATGACTTTGTTGTTGGTTAGTTGGTTTGGGGTTTTTTTAGTAGATTAGATTTGGAATGTGTTTCCCTTACTGTTAGTGGTACTGTAACTAACAGATATATGGTGCAATTATTGAAACATCCTATAGATAAAACAGAATAATTTCACAGAGCCTGGAAACCAGTAATTG
The DNA here is from genome assembly GCA_013398175.1 of Climacteris rufus. Lineage (NCBI taxonomy): Eukaryota > Metazoa > Chordata > Aves > Passeriformes > Climacteridae > Climacteris > Climacteris rufus. The sequence goes on along the minus strand of VZRZ01000799.1, from coordinate 682,617 downwards.
TTTATGCAGACAAATTGCCAGCTAAGAAGAATTTCTTATGAGTATTTTCAATTTTTAATGTCATGTAAATTATTCCTACACTAACATAAACAGGAAGGCAGGCTATGATTTTCAGAGCCTTTTGAGTAACATTTGTTCACATTTCTTTCATTCATTCTGCATTTTTATTGTACCACCCAATAACAGCTTCCCTCCCTTTCCCACCCTATTCATCCATTAATGCTCAGATAATGACCTCATTGCGTTTCTGCGAAATACACTTATCGCTGGGATTCATTATTCTGTCATGACAAGGCTATTTTTAGCCCAGACTCCAGCTGGCAACTGAGAAGAAACATAGGAAAGGAAATTACCTCAGGTGCTATTAGTGTTATCTAGTTGCCTGTAGTGTCTACAGTTTGATGTGAAGTGTCCTGGAGTGCATGGCTCCAAAATTAATTTTTTGTGTTTCTTTAGCCTAAGAAGCAATATTCCAGTCTGGGGAGGAAAAAAAAAAAAAAAAGGCTAAAATAGAAAATTGAAATGACTACTTGGCTTTAACGGGGATCACTTCAAAGCTGGTCAATAAGAGCAGGTAGAAAAATATACAGCAGCTAGAGCTATGATGAAATTTGCTCCTTTTGCATCATTCATCTTCAGCCTTGGCTATGCTGGGTAGAAGCTCACCTCATGTTGGCATGTCCAGAAGGCTGTGGATGATCATCTAGAAACTTGTGCTTGGGACTGACAGATAAATAACACATTTTCTCTTTTGTACAGCACACAATTTTAGGGGTTTTAAGGGCTTACCTGAAAATAAACAAACAAGCAAAAAAAAAAAAAAAAAAACAAAAAACNNNAAAAAAAAAAACGAAAAACAAACAAAAAAACCCAACAACAACCAAAAAACCTCCTGGCGGTTTTCTGGCTGGTTTCACTGAGTTGCTAGTAATTTTAATGTGGTTTCCTGTCTGTGGAAAAGAGTTTGGAGAAACTTTCCAACTTGTCTCCTCTGTCTCTCTAGATATAAGGTTTCAAATGGGCCCATTGGCTGTACTATTTTCCTAAGAGAAGTTTTCAAGATGTACTAACTATTGGAGTAGAAAACTTGAGAAGCAAGTGAAACTAGCAGTTCTGTGTCTGGCAGCCTTGCCTTGGGGAATGGGAGTTTAAAGCAACAGTCCAGCTCACAGTGCACAGATTTATGCATCAAAATGTTCTAGTTTTGATAGAGAAGCTAAATGACTGTGAAACATGTACTACACTGGACAGATCTTGCTTGAATTTAAGCAAATATTTTGGAGTGTGGACAGTTTTTCATTGCTCCAGCATGTAGCCTGGCTTACCACAGTCCAGGATTCCTTCCCCTGTGAGAACAGACTTGAATGTTTAAAGGTTTTATTTTGATTCCATACATTGCTAAAAAGATTGATAACATTGATTTTGAGACAAATTCAAAATCTCCATTAGAAGAAGTACTTTATTTTCCACACATCAATCTGTGGTGTATAGTGTCTCTGTAAAATTCTTATGAAAAATCATTATTTTACTACAGTCTAAATACCCTTTATGAAAGCATACTTTAAGTGGAAAATATATGTGTTGGAAATCTTTATAGTAGGACTGTGCATATCAAAAATAATTCCTCTTTTAGCCTCACTAGAGCTCGAGGGGTAATAACCCCCACCCTGATTTTCCTTGACACCAGACTGAGATGGTGGGAGTTCTTCTTGAAAACCCATAAAATTGCAGTAAGTCTTCATGGAAATTAGCTGTTTGATTCCAGATGAAATTCACCTCTAGATCTTTTTATTTAGCATAAACAGCTATCATGCCTCTCTGATCCACATGACTAACTCGATAGATGCAGCTACAACCTGTGATGGGAGTTACATGCCTCTGGGAACTTTGTGCTAACACAAAATGATTTCAAGGCATGCTGTTTAATAAAGGAGAAAGATAAGCTCTTACAAAATACAACTTTATGCTGCTGAGAGGCATGGTGCCCAAGAAATTAAAAAGTGTATCTACTGGGGGGGCAGGGAGGAGAAGGGAACAGCAAGTTATTTCTGAAAAGTGGGGTAGCAATGGGGTCTATGTGTAATGGCCATTGCCAACATTTCTATGTTTAGTTGAGTTAAATAGAACTCCATGCTTGGCCTCAGGCATCATTACTTCCAAATTACTCTAAAATGACTATAATATTCTCCATTATATCCTTAATTAAGCATCACAGGACAAAGAATCTTTGCAAACAAAGAACATTTCTGTGTAAATTCTTGTGAGGAGGGAATTGTTGTGCATGGCATCTCTTCATTGTTCTGGTAAAGCACGATGGAAAAAAACCCTTTCATTGTTTTTGTAATATTTTTAATCAAATCATGTGTTATGAACCTGTGACTGGATAATGGCTTGACAGTGACTGTTGAATGCTAAGGCGATAATGAAAATAAGTTTAAGGAGATAAATATAAAGCAACCACTATATGTATAAATCTATTATCATTGTTCCAGGAATACTAAATAATTGGATTTAAATAATAGACAGTAAAGTATTGCTGAACCATCAGCCCTTTTCTGGATTTTAAAGCTACTAGAAATCTCATTTTGCAGCAGTTGTAGTGGGGGACAAACGAATTTTAAAATTTAGAACATTTAAGAATCACAAAATATTAACTCAGCAAAGAAAACATGAATTAGCATGATGAATAGAAATAATCTGACTGGCTTGGAAAATAATCCTTTTCTTTCAGACACTTGGAAGCTAGCATATTCATTTAACAAAAAAATCCAGTTAAATTACGCTAAAAATATGTTGGTTTCCAAGTAGCTGAAATGCCACTGTATTCTCTGTGCCCTTAAAAATTCTCCTCTAAATGACACCTGTGCATCCGCATGCATTTGGGTGGTGTCCATGGCAGTAGCACCTAGAGATGCCAGCTGAGTTGGTTCCTTGGTGTGTAAGGCGAGAGGCTCATGTTCAAAATGTGAGCCAACATGTGCTGAAGAGCTTGTGGAGAGCTGCAGAGATGCCTAAAGAAATAGAAGCAGCTAAAAACAGTGGAAATTCAGCAAACCCTACAGCAACTCCTCCTTCTTTTAGAATTCAATTATTTTTTAGAAACTTAAAGGAGGGAGAAAAACAGCTGCACAGTGCATCAGGGATTATATGCTATTCATTAAGAAAAAATTCAGTCGCCTTTGCTAATTCAGAGCAGAGTTCTATTATTGAAAAAACGTGACAACCATCCCCCACAGTTGCAGCTAATAAACACATTTAACTAGTAGATTACAGCTAGATGAGTGGAATATTACTGATCAAAACCCAACATTTCCAAGAAGTTTGTTTTTCTCAAAGAGGGTTAGAGCTGCTTGACACTATTGCTTTGGTTTAAAGCAGGTGAATGGAGGTATTTGAAGACTGTGTGCGTGTAAACTTTTGAGGTGAAGGCTGTGTGGCCTTGGGGCACAGGTGATGACAGGGCTACAGATGTGGGCTATCTGTATTCATCCCAGGCTGCAGAACAACTTTGGGGCTCTTCTAAGGCCTTGTATGGAAAGAAAAATAATTTGGTTTAATTCATGAAAACTGTGGAACAGTTTAAACTATATATATGTGTATATATATATATATATATATATATATGTATATATATGTCTATTACAAACTCCAGCCTGGCTGCAAATACTGAGATGAAATTAATGATACAAGATCAATTTTCACCTACTATAGCTTCCTATTTTGATCCAAGAATTAAACTAGAAATGGCTGTAGATCACTGATGATTTTCTAGCTCATTTTTGCATGGTTTTACAACTGGTACCTTTTTTTTCCTGAAACTCTTCCTTAATCTTCACTATCTTTTAACTAACACATGGTTGTCTTCAAAACATAGTTTCCTATGTATTGAGTGAAAATTGATGGTAAGAAAAGAGAAAAGGTCTTATTAGTGTGTAATAAAGGCGAAAAAAGCCCCAAACCCAAACCATTATGCCTACCACCCACAAGCAAAATTCAGATCTGGTCATAACATTATGTTTTGAAACATAATCATTAGCTGAGGGATGTAGGAGAGATCTAGGGAACAACACAGGGTTTAAAGGACATGGAGGAGGGAAAGGAGGAATGGAAGTGTAGCTGTGGAGCACTAGACATGGAAGACAGGTTTCAAGTGTTAAGGAAAGTATGGAGCAGCAACTCAAATATATGGCACAAACCTGTAAGAAAATGAGCATCCTTAATTCTGATGTGTGTGGAATAATTTGCATCACATTTCTGTCATTAGCAGCTGGTATCTTTATGGCAAAGGATATCTTTTACACTGCAATGATCTGCAGTTTATATTATGTTGGTTGCCTCTGACTGGACTTGTGCGTCATGTGTTGTTTTTTTCTGTCTCAAAATGGATGAAAATAACTCTTTGACTGTTTGTGAGCTTGTCCCAGAATGAGCTTCCTGTGGTGCCTGCTTTAATGTATCCCAATTGAGTTTTCTCCAGTGTTTGCCTAAAATGATTAGCAAGCAGATTTTAAGAATTAATATATTTGCTGGCATCACTGAGAAAAATGAATGCAACATGCAGCTTGAATAAACTGCCTCTCTTACTTCAGTGACTGCTCTGTGCATACATATTTTTTCCAAATATTCAGGGTGCATAATGTAGCTATTGTGGTTGTTTAATTTTATCACCTAGCAGTTTGTACAGTATGGTAATATTTCAGGAAACCAGTAACTTGCATCACAAAGAATAAATATAACTTTTTTTCCTCCTCCATTTTTTCATTTTCATCCAGTTGATTGAAAATATCCTGTATGTGAAGCTCCCTGGTTCTTCCTCATTGCAGTAAACATCAGATGGGCAAATAATTGTCTTCTTTCCTTTCCTGTCATTTCTAGTATTTCCTTTCTTTCCCCTGTTCTGAATGACATCTTGAGGTGTTATAACTGAATTTTTAACATCTAATAATTTCCTTTGAAAAGTTGTCCACAACCACCTATATTGATTTTGGAATATATTTAGACCATTATATTTGAGGGAAGGCTAGGATTGAAGGGTCAGAGTGGAGAAAATTTGTGCTGCAGAAAGATCTGCTCATTTCAAATAATTTCCAGTACACTTTGGTGTCATTTAGAAGCCTTCTCCCCTTAATAAACTCCATGATTTTTTTTTTTTAATGTTACCATTGCTTTTCAAATTTTCCTGAATTGAAATGGTGGTGCAACATTTGCTGGAGGGGTGGGATATATATATATATATATAAATTTTTTTGTGTGTGTGTTTTTGGTTTTTTTTTCCCTCAGGGTTGCAATATTTGAAAATACTACCTAAAATAAATTAATAAAAAAGAAAGAAAATACATATACTGATAATATTACATTTTGCAAATCTTAGTGATAAGTAAGGTTACTTATTGTTGTTTGTGACTGTGGGATGAGGAGAACTGTCATATCAGTGCCTAATGTACTGAATAATGGGCCTTCTACATAAAGTGCATTTGCTTTGTTCCTATAGTGACAGATGCAAGGAATTAATTGCTCTTAGCAAGAAATGTTCATTGAAGATAAGGCCTGAAATGAACACTGACACACAACTGCGAAACGCCCTGAAACTGTTTCTTGGTGACAAATTACTGCTGAGGTATATAGACCCTTCCACAAAAGTGACACCTATTGAATTTATTAGACAGATTATATAGAGAGCAGTGAATCATTTTTTGTCCTGTTTGTAGAGCTGACATTTACCAGCTTCTCCTAATGAATTGGATATAGGGTACTGAAAACAAAAGTCAGATGGTTATGAAATCTCTTGCACTGACTGCTATGGATCATGCAGCCACTGACAGTGCTTGTGCAGTAGTATTTTTTGTGTGGAGGTGGACAGACCCTGAGTTTCAGGTTTAGGTAATTCTTCTTCCCCTGGAAAATTGTGCAAGAGCTGCAATCAGAGCTGTGAAGCCTCCGTGAAAACAGAGAGGCATGCAAACAGTTTGTGCGTAGCACAAGCTAAGGCTGGATGTGATGACCAGCTTGCAGCAAAGGAGGAACCTGAAGGGTTGAAAGTCATGCAGCGGAGCTAGTGTCAAAAATCAAATTTCTCTACTGAAGGAGCCAATGCAGTCAGTGACCTGTAAGCAAGCATTTCAAAGTCATCTTTTTGTAGGGGACTATATGCTGCAGTAAGTTTATTTTGTGGATGGTTATCTTTGGAGAATTTTGTTGAAATACTGTATTTGGTCACCAGTCAGCCTGAATGTGGGCTAATCTTAAATTCTGTCTCTTATTGACATGTAGCCAGAGAAGATTTTCTTATCAGTACTTTGCAAAATAAATTAATATCATGAGTTCCAGTTTAGAGAGAGGGAAGCAGAGATGCAGGGTAGTGATGGAGTTAGTAATTGCCCCCACTCCCCAACCTGTTGACAGAATCAGCAACAAAACCAAATCTGTTGATCACAATTCTGTGTTCTTTCTACAGTCCAGTTTATATAGCTACAGGTCAATTTAGTCCCCTAATGTTGTTATTTTGGGTTTTGAGTCCAGGTTGCTGTAACCTGGGGAGCAAAGGCTTTACCTCCTGTGTCAGCAGGTCACCAGTCACTCCAGAATCCAGGAGCTTGGGCAGCCCACGTGGTCCAGTATGCAAAGGCACCAGTTCACTAAATTGGTATGCATTTGATCCTGTGCTTAAAATGCAAGTGAGCAAGCTTCTAATTAAAGGTTTCTTTATAATTTGCAGAAGCAGAACCATAAAGAATTTTCCTGTTACACCTCCATCCAAATTATTATCAATGATCTTTTAAGAGCTAAACAGAGAAGTAATGTTTCCTGAAGGTATTCTGAAGGAGAGGAGAATAAAGTGTGGCCTTGCTTCTTGCAGTTGTGAATATTTTATTTTCTTTGTAGTTAGTTTCACACAGTTTTTTTCTGTAAACATAGCTATGTTATTGTAACTGTATCTTATCATTCACATTCCTTTCTCATGGACACAGAACTTTGATGGACATTTCCTTTGACCACTGTAGTTGAGGGAGGAAGAACTGATTTCCTCCAATAAATAGTAATTTCCAAATGGATATAAAAAATAAAGAAAGCGGGTCTTGCCGCCCTTCCTTCCTTCTCTCTGATCCTGCTAACAGGTGTCTCTGGCTCTTCCTTTTGTGTCGCTGCTGTGACAATAAAGTATTCTTCAGCAGCTTAGGATCAAAGCATCCATGAGAGAACTTCTCAAAAATAGGCGATGCTACCGAACACTTACTATAGGTGAGCATTACATGACGTGGCTCATGGTAGTTGTTTCACAAGGGTCAGATCGACTCTTGCCAACAATGTTGGGCAAACCCAATGCACTGCTTTGGTCCTCTTTCTTCCCTGGTTGGCCAGATGCCAATACATGGCTGAATTTGCCCCAGCACAACGGACAGAGATACAGCGATAAAAACACTACAAAGAAGTATAAAGCAGCACTTTTGTTTATCTGCTACAGGCTCTGCAAATATATAATCTGCTGACTTTATTTCAGCTTGCAAGCATGGAGAGTTTTACCTCACTTGCAGGTTTTTTAATGAGTTCTCCACAAATGTGTAAATGGAGCAAATATATCTGAGTAGCAGATCCCAAGCCTGTTTGGCTTGGTGAATGAAGACAACCCAAGGCTATCCTGTTTCCATAGTGAAATGATAAAAGAAATTCTCCATCGTGTTAGCCAAAAATAAAAAAGGGAAACATAACTCTCCTCTTTGTTTTACTCTGTCCAATCCTTCCTTCTCTAAAATCAGGGATCAGCTAGACATTTGACTCTCTGCCAGTCCATTTGTTTTTTTTTTTCCTACTCCAAAATGTTACCTGCATCAGGGAGTGGCAGAAATCTTTTTCCATACAGCTTTAAAACTTTCTGAACCCCAGACCTCTCTATCTCAGAGGAGTTATGGGGCTACAGTGAATCTAGCCAAGGCAGTCTGAATCATTGCACTTGAGCAAGACTGTGCATGTACAATGTGTTGTGAAAAACTAAATTTCAGCCTAGTAATGACAGTCCATAAGTGCTTTGGATCTTGGGAAAGATTGTTTTGATATTCTGCTACATGTGTAATTTTAGTATTTTTTTCTCCCCAGTGATTTAAATTAATTTGAATCAAATCATTAGGCCCCAGACTGGTACTGAACATAATGACTCATCCCTAAATTAATATTGTCTATCCTGAAAAACTGCAGTCTAAATGACTGAAAGATTCATGCTCCTTACAATGTCAGCTACATTCAAATGCGTTCTACAATATTTCATTAGATAATGGTGTAATTTATATGTCTCGGTCAGCAAGTGTTTTCCTACTTTTACTTAAAATGGACAAAATGTGAGTAACAAAACAGGTCTTCTGTAAAATTTTGATATTTCTCTGAGTGGGGAAAAGGAGAGGTAAAAAAAAGGAACAGCAAGAAGAGCTTTAATCAGGACAAAATGCAGCATTACAGTACTGCAGATATTTCCAGTTCCAGCCTCACTGCTTGCTTGTACAGAGTGGCATTAGAAAATAAACCTGCCTGCCTTTCAGCAAGTTCTGTCTTAAATGATGTGCTTGACACCAACACTTGAAAGGGGCAATGCTAAAGGGATCTGTTAGTATGAAGAATAAATGCACATAATTAGTCTGAGTTCAGTGGTAGGTGAAACCTCAGTATAAATGAAGTCAGTAATTCCAGATGCTTGCTGTATGTTGGACCTCTTGCCTCCTTACATCACTGTATTTCAGTCACTGTATTTCAGTCACAGGAGGAGAGACAGGCAACAGCACAGCAAGAGCCTCCTACAAATGCTTTTCTGTGGCTATAGAGCCCACACACTAAATGGTCTGCAAGCTTTGCATGAGGCAATTTGTCTTCTGAAGGACTTAAATAGCATAGCCTCAATGAAACAAATGGAGAATTATTATTAACTTTTTATCAACTGAGCACCAAACCTTTTTCCTTGTTTTTTTGTTTTGTTTTGTTTTGTTTTGTTTTGTTTTTTAGTTTTTTTTATTACTGATTATCAACTTTGGGCAGTGACTATTTTTATGTATTACCAAGCCTACCAGTAAATGAGCTTCTTTCCTGTACACCTGTGTTGACAGGGTATGGCATTTCAGATTTAAGTAATCTTGGCCTCCTTAGGGGAAGAATCTGTCAGTTGTTCTCTGTAATGAATGATGGGTTTATGGTATGAGGCACTGCCTGTAGTATTAGCGGCAAAGAAAAGCACGGCTGTCCTAGATTGTATAGTGTTGGTTTATAGTTATGGTAGCTGCAGTAACGAATGACTAAATGATATGAGTTGACAACTGCTCTGCTTTATAAAACAGCACTATTTTTGCTTAATTTCTCTGTTTCCATGAACAGCAAGAACTTCCTATCTTCCTCCCACAAATAAGAGAGCATAAGTGTGATGGAAAAAGTAATAATTATTTCCTTCTCTCTTCCCTTTGCTGGCATAAGGTGATTACCTAGCTATTGAATCCTTTAGCACAAGTCTTTTTCAAAGCAGTCTCGTGGTGAATTTATGTGACTGACCTTGCTGGTGTCTGTTACTTTTGTAACCTGAATATGCAGGATGCAGCACATTTATTTCATTGTGTTGTTGGGTTTGGAGGAAGTGAAGGAATAATGCTAAAAATGAGTGACTGAGCTGACGGAAATGACATTTGAGACAGCAGTCTGGAGGGGCTTGGGATAATTCAAGTATAATGAATGGAGTCATACCCCTATCAGCAGATTTGATATCTGGAAGCCAGTTTACTGAAACTCTTTATCGCATTGTGTCTCTGTAGCTTCTGGGTTGTTGGTGATTGCTCAGTCCCCAGGGCGCCTGGGGATGGGCTCATGGACAGCTTTTCATCTGGCTGCTCTGCTCTAACTGCTCACCATCAGTCGTCCTGTCTTGCTGCCATCCTTTTCAGGGGATTGAAGCATAGAAATTTCTCACTGTACCAAGGCATAGTCCTGGGGCTGTTAGTAACAGTCATTTCTATAATTGATGGAATCTGTAAGGATCCCAAATATTTCAAAAATATTCAAAGCAGTTTTTACACTTTTGGCTCTACTTTTTGCTAAGGTTCGTCCATTTCCTTCTTGTGTTTGGTCTTGTGTTTGTTTTGTTTAGTTTTTTCCAGAACAAGTGTATTATAGAACTCAAAATGATCAGTAAAAAAGTTTAAAGAATGTTTTAAAATATGCAGTAAAAGGTTGCTTTGTGTATTAGGCCTAGAAAGTGAATAATGATTTTTTTCATTTGTTTTTGACAGGACTTCCTAAACTATATGTTGTTGGACAAATTGGTGTATCACAATAAAATCAACAATTAAATTTTAAAATAAAGCATTGAACAAATTCATTAGTGAAATATTTTACTTTGATTCTATAAAAGCTGTTGTTCAATCGTGTAATTTTCTCCTTTGGCAGATTTTCAAAGTTTTCAAAATATCGATTGTTCTGTAATTTTAATCCCCACAGCTGTGGCATAGAGTTAATTTCCTTATGAGAGAAGCCAATCTGCATAATCAAGATCTGAAACAATGGTATGTTTTCTGCTTTTCCTGCTGAGTGTTTGCCTAAAGTAATTCTTGTCCTATCATAAACTACTTTCAGGAATATAGAGCATAATGTATAACACAGAAGTTTCACATAAAAAATAATGCAGCCAATGATTTAATGTACCTGCAAACTGATTGTATGCATAAATGTATGTACTTCTAGTGCTATTGGAAGAATAGTTTCTAGCCTTCGCACTTCCTGGAGCACCATTCTCTACACTTTTCTTCTGCTTCAAAACCCATGCATCCATCATTTCTCACAGATGGCCCAAGGAAGGCTCCCATTTTCCCAGAGGTGTGGAAAGAATTATATTTATTCAGATGCCCACATAAAGTGTCTCTTAGAATATGTCAAAACAATGAGCTTAGAGAGCTGACAGGTGCTTCCTGCAGTGAGCCTCTGAGAGGTCTCAAACATTTCAGTTGATGAAAGCGAAGTAGTAACTGGGCAGGAAAAAGCAGGGGCAATGAAAGAACTTGGATAGTAAAAATTCCTGCACATGTGAGTTTCTGTGCAACATCAGTGGGGACTAGCAACATACAAAAGGGTGACAAATAAGAGTGAGTTCCTGCAGTGCTGCTGAATGCTGGGCACTCTCTTGCAACATGAGTCCAGGCTTCTCATGCCTAAGTCAGTGGGTTTTGCTGACTTAACCATTTCACACTGAGGCTGTCATTCTGTTGAAGGGACCCAATAACCTCCATCCAAGGAGCTCACCACCAGTTCAGTGTAGGTTCCTTTCCAGAGCGAAGACAGAGGGTACTATTCAGATAGACCTTTTGTACACCACTTACCTCAAGGTCAAAACTGAGATCTGTGCCTGTGAGAGGTGTTGAACTTAGGAATATTTTGAGACGTCCATTTTGGATAGCAGAAGCTATTTGGGTTTAGGAAGTGCTGAGCTTAACATTAAAATACACTTTCATAAGCCTTAGTGCTTTACAGAAACAAAGTTCTATCTTTTCTACTGTACAGCTGGGGAAACTAAGTTACAAAGAATATGTCCTATTTAAGGTCTGATGAAGAGTCTGTGGTAGAACCAAGAGTAGAATTCAGTTCCAGCTTTATCTTGATCTAGGGTCTATAGCACAAGTCTGATGAGGAGCAGCTGAGTGAGCTGAGGTTGTTTATCCTGGAGTAAAGGAGATTGAAGGGGGACCTTATTGCTGTCTATGGCTTCCTGAAAGAAGGTTGTAGTGAGGTGGGGGTTGATCTCTTCTCCCAGGTAACAAGTGACAGGATGAGAGGAAATGTCCTCAAGTTGTTTCAGGGAAGGTTTAGATTAGATATCAGGAAAAATTTCCTCACTGAAAAAGTGGTCAGGCATTGGAACAAGCTGCCCAGGGAAGTGGTGGAATAGCCATTCCTGGAAGTGTTCAAAAGGTGTGTGGAAGCAGCACTTGGGATATGGTTTAGTGGTGAACACAGGTTGGGTTAATGGGTTAATGGTTGGACTCAATGAGCTTGGAGGTCTTGTCCAACCATCACAGTTAAATGTTTCTCTGATGCTTTGCACTCTGGATTATTGCTTCTTCCCAAAATGCATCTGGTCCAGAGTCACCCTGACACCCCATCCCAGTTCTTCCTATTTCTTGTTAATTATTGAATTATTTTAACTAAGAAATAGCTATGTTTTAATTTGGCTTTTCTTTCACAAAGCTTGAGACATGCTTATTTAATTTAAAAAACAATTAAAACAACCTTCCAACCTTTATAAATAGGCATTAAATCCAAGGATCTCTTTTCAAGTTTTAATTGTTTGTTTGGCTTAGTTTAACTTCACTACTGAAAGTTCTATTTACTTTTATCAAAGTTTAGGTTTTTGCTTGATGAAGGTATGAAGCTGTGCTGCTTACCTTTCAAGATATTTTAATATATTATTTTAATTGTCCTAAATAATTGAACTCTTTTGTACACAGAAATACTAGTTAATTTCTGCATTGATTTTATAAAATTTCTATGATAACTAAGATGAAGAGGTGACTAGATAAAACAGGGTTAGCTATGGATGATAAAAGTTGAAGTCTGTCTCTTTTTTCCAAGTCTAATGTGGTTGGAGCACTAATCATTAATTTCAGATTACTGATGAATTTAAATATTGAGTGTCATTATTGTATTCATGTTCCCTGCTGCTCTCTGCTGTCTCACTTCTTGAGCAACAGGGATCAGATAGAGTCACTATCTTCAGGGACACAATGTGTTTCACTCAGTGAGACACCTTAGCTGTTCCTGTGAACAAACAAGCAAAGTGATGTAGCTGAAGGACTTGGGAATGACTTTGCCTCCCAGGAGAAAATTCTCTATCCTGCTTACACTATTTTTTTTTTTTCAAAGCTGTAACTCTAAATGGTATTTCAAGGTTCTTTTATCACCACTTGGTGATTATATTGACTGTACCTGTCATTCACAGGCAACTCTAAAGTTGCCTAAGTTTCTCAGTATCTCCTGAGAGGCCAGGAAGCCTTCTGGAGGCTTTTCTCCTTGTGGAGAGTTGATGTCAAAATACAATGCTTGGAAAAGAAAGCAAATCCCATTTTGTTGTAAGAGCACTGCAGTCCACAGTTTTTCAGTAAGAAATGTCATTTGATGAGTTCATGTCAGGATTCCTGCCTGCTGTGCCAACCTTCCAACACAGGCACTGGAGTCACATGACATGGTCTTTACCTCATCCTCAGAAAGCTATGCCTTCACTGAATGTCTCTGTATCTCCTGGTCTTTAGATGTGGTTTCTCGGCCTGGGTGTCCATGAGGAGAGGTTAATGACATATACAGGCATATTACATTAACACTTAAGAGTGGATTTTTGAAGCCTGAGTATGTGTGTGAGTGTGTGAAACTGGGGAGATGGGGGGTGACATGGTCCCCTGCTGATGTTACTGAGTGGCTTTGGCATTGGGAAAGGGCATGAGGAAAAGAGGTGAACAGTGGTAGGACCCATTGAGTCGACTTCAAAAACTGAGCTTAGCTGTGATTATTAAACTAATATCTATGAGTTTTAGATGCTAAAAAGATTTGCTGCTGAACAGGGCATTGCTGATTTAAGATATGACAAAACTTTAGATGTATCCAGCTGAGCATGGTTTCTTGGCTTTTTGGAAGTGATGGGCTCCAGGTATCACTGGTGATTTTGCATGTCTGAGAGTGCACCTGAGTTTGACATCTGCCCTGTCAGCCCTGGAGCAGGGTTTGTCTTTGAGTATAACCTCAGAAACTGTGAAGGATCTTGGGCTATGGAAATGAGTACAAAAACCTCTTAAATGAGCACTGCACAGTATGTTCTGGTGCCATGTTCAGATCCCTAAACATGAGTCCCTGCATGCACTTTCACAGCTCAGCTCATTCCTTGTGAAAAAGCCTGCCCTTGGGCTCATCAAGTCACAGAACCTCCTTCTCTAGCCCCTCCTGGCCCTACCCACATGGCTATCCATGGTAACAGGATGGTGTCTGAGAGGGAGACACCGAGCTCCACAAGCCCTGTTTTCACTTCCTCTTCACCTCCAGTTCCAGGCACAGCACCCGTGGTCAGGGTCCACCAAATCCCTGAAGATGAATATAGGACATACCAGGGTGCTCTCCTCACCATCATCCACACAGGCCCTCTCCATTTTTCAACACTAGATTCTTTCCCTTTCCTCATTAGTTCTCTAGTTACTGGTTTTGCCAAGCCTCTCATTATTCTATGAGGGATTAGGGAGCAGTTAGGAGAGACTGAGACCCTTGAAGGGACATGGTAAAGGATCTGTGCAAATTGACAGCATAAAGCTTCTGGTCTCATTAAAATCACAACTAAATCACAGGTGTGCTTTCTGTGAGAGGATGAATTTTCCTTCTTTTCTCCTTTCTCTACTTGACAAAGCACTACTCCTGCTTTTCAGTACCACTCTAGGATTTATTTCTTATTCATAACATTCCCCCTACCTCACTCCACACATCCCAGGGAGCGTCAGACCACCGCTATACTGCTGTAGCTTCGGGTCCTGCTGTTTCCTTCATCCTCCGCTGCCTGCCTGGCTGTGAAGGCATCCTAACAATTCCCACAGCCTCTGAGTGCAGCAGGGTGGGCAGAGCTACTGGCTGAGTGTGCTTTCAGCTCTCAGTGCTGGAGTGGTTGACAGATGTTTGGAGGATTTCTTGTCTCTGGACCAGCACTTCGTCTGTTCCAAGTTATTCAAAACACAAACAGTGGGTTGGCAGGAGTGAAATATGCTCAGAACCAGGATGTCAAAACAGAAATATATTTTTAAAAGACAAGTGTCAAGAAAAAAAAAAGGTGTTCATGCAGTTTATAGGAAGATGTACTTAAATACTTGAGATTTTCTTCTTTTAACCCCTTGGGCTCTCACCTGACATGCTATTCCACTCTGTCTATCATGGGTTTTTTTGCTTAAATGATAACAAAGGCATTTTGGGCCCTGGGTGCTTGATCTATTGTTGGATGGTCTTGCCACATTTAAAAGCTCTTTGGACTACCAGCTAGCTACATAATTTGGGACTATCCTGTCAAGTGTACAGTTGTAAAATTGTAGTGAAATCCTGCAAATGCATTGAGTGCTACTATTGAACAGAGTGGTGGTGGGGCATTTAGTGAGAAAGCAAATTATTAGAAAAAGTAAAGAGGAGTAGGGCAGAGATAGGAAGGAGAGGCAGAAATAAAAGACAGCTTGAATTTAGAGGAGAAGAGAGCCATCTCTGTATATTTCAATTCGTAGTCAGTACAGAAAGAAGAATTTCAGGATCCTGTAGCAGATACAGCTTGCGTGGAGCCTCCTTTGGCTGCATGTGCATAGTAAGACAGGGGTAGTAGCTGACAGCAAAATGAGTCAGCACCAGAGCCCTCGGAAAAGGGCTGTCCTGCTTTGGCTGAGTTACTGCCAACAGGGTGTTAGTGCTTCTAGTCCCAGGTAGAAAAGAATTCCTCTTCAAAAATAATTCTAGCAAAATTTGAAAGAAATTATAGGTAGCAAGTGTTTAAATAAGCAATTGAAACAAAGTCTAAAACCAGAAGATAAAAGTGAAATTATTTCAATTATGCTTTCTCTCTTTTTTTTTTTTTTTTTTTTTTTTTTTTGAGTGTGATGATTATTTGAGCAAAAGAGAGTGAGGAAAAAAAAAGTAATATAGAACACCAGCATTCTCAGAATGTTAAAAGTTATGTCTTATCAATATGCTTTTTGGTCTGCATAAGAGTTGTCATTATTACAATGATGATGTCATAGAAAAAGGATATAATTCCATTATTGCTCTGCACTAATCAACCAGCAAAATGTTGCTTTGCTGGCTTTCCCCAGCTGGAGAAATCATTATTTCTTCAGTTGTTGATGCTGTTCTTGTGGGTATCATCCACATCATTTTCTGTTCTGGTTATAATCCTTGTCATCAGGACAGAGTCACGCAGTAAGATTATCTGATCTAATGGTAATCTTTGACCTGAAAATTAATCTATTGCTATGCTTTATTTAGAGAACACTTTTGATGACAGCGGATTCTTGCTGTCTTATTGCTGGTCATTGTCATGACAATGTGCTTGGTAGGAACACCCTGGGATTTTTCGAAGCTTTCTGTTCTCAAGGCAAATATCGCTGATGCTCTGGCACTCTCCATTTTTGTTGAGATTTGATGTGAAACTGAAAGCTCCAAATGTACATGCATGGTGGATTTATGAATTCTAGTTTTAAGCTTGCAGCACTTTTATTAACTTTATAACAGTCTGGACTGTGACTGAGTGCCCGTTATTTTTTCTTTCCACTAGATAGATGGCTGTGTGACCAGTTAAAAGTGATGGGACTGCTTTTCTTTTTTTCTTTTTATATTTGTGTAATTTTGCTTACTTCAGCCCAGGTCAGCTTGACTGATATTAATGCCAATGAGGAATTAAGAAAAATCTGCCTGCTTTCCATGGATGTTTTACAGATTTCTTCTACATCCGCTTCTCTCTTTTTTTTTTTTTTTTTAATGTTAATGTAAGAAGATTTTTTGAATTCTTATTCACGAAGACAGCACATAGCCAGGGAAGGTAGTGCATTTATTTTTTCTGAAATGAAAATGATCATATTTACCCATGTTAGATTAATATTGAATGTCAGTTTTGATCTTCTTGTGTGCATTTGTGGGTGGACGATACTTAAACATCCATACTTAAAGCATTAAAACACTTTGCAAGCTATTGTAGCCAAGGGCAATGCTATGCTTACTTATCTAGTGCAAGAATCATTGAGTGGGTGTGGAGAGGGAAAGGACAGAAAAAGATAAAAAAGCCAACCTGGGATATCTGTATTTCACATAATTGAATCCAAACAATGATATGCCTTTATTCTCTCTAACCCTTGGGCTTAAGGTGTAATTGCTTTCTGTCATTGGAGGCATTTTGGCTTGGTGTTGTAAATCTGAGGGAGAGATGATCTGTGACTGGCTATGTGGCCTGTCTGCTGGGTGATCCTAGAAGCATCCTGCTGCCTCCAGCTGTTCCTGCTTGTGTTGCTGCACAATTTTTGAGGCAGACCCAGCAGGCTGAAGCCTTGATCTGAGTCCAAGTATGGAATATGAACCCATAATGCTGGGCATGGACTTCTGACGTGGGAAGTTAGAAGATATGTTTACTGTGCAAGGACACTTAAGAGAGCTCATACACAAAACCTGTGCTCTGCCATGAACAGGAAACTGGGGGTGTTTTAATTTCTCTCTTGGTGGCCAGTAGAAAACAGCTGAAATGTCACAGCCTACACTTAAAAAGCATTCTGATTTGTTTTTGTTTTGTTGTTGTTGTTGTTGTTCCCTCTTCATTCATCTTTGTTTTAGGAACACTTTATCTTAAATTGATTTTGTTATTAGTGGCTCTGCTCAGAGGCAGTGCACCTGTTACATATATTGAGGACCTGACTCCTGACTTTAGCTGGAACAAGTGACAATGTTTTAAATTAAGCTGTCCTCCCTGCAACTATCCTTCTTTTCTTTATCTCCCCACCCAGACATAAATAACCAGGCAGCAGAAGGCAGGTAGTGTTATAAATTGTCAGGCTACACAATTGCCTCATGTTTTGCATTCTGTTCTCTTCCACCATTATCATCCATTTTGAACTAAAAGTTCATCCATTTGTGGTTCTGCCATGAGATGATGTCAAATAAATTGATATTGCAGTGTTTAAAAAGTATTAAAGAATACAAATATATATCAATACATTTATAGTGCTCGGCAACCAAAACTGTAGTGCTTTATTACTGACATTTAAAGACCAAGGGGTGTAAAGTCTAATATGGGGAAGAGTGATTATCACTCACAGTGTCTAATTTAAAATCTGAGTGCTGATTTTGCTCGCCACTAGGCCGATGATCTATTAGACCTCTGTTTCCCTTATACAGTAGGTGTTCCTCTAAAAAAGACTTTGCTATTTGCTTCTAAAACGTCAGTATATCATCCATCCCAGGTCTTCACGGTGGTTCTGCTAAACAGTTGCTGTCAGGAATTGTAATGAGATATGGCCCTCTTGCTTTCCTAAACGCTCAGCCAGAAACACAAGGCACAGTGTCGACCAGGCAGTCGAGGCAGCTGGCAGGGGCAGCATCTTCGCAGAGCCTGGCTGCCTCTCGGGTGGATTTTTTTATCATGGCATTTCAGGCTGACGCACTGTTCTATTCCCCCTCGGCTCTGGTGCTTTGCTGTATTTCTAGAGGCCCTAAAACGAGTGTAACCTGGTTTGCATTGCAGTTGCTTTCTCAAACACAGTTCTGCTGTTGTGCAGTGTACACGGATTAGGTCTGAGACGCAGAAACGTATTCACATACCTAGAGCCGGTTCCCTACACTGGGGCTGTGAGGCAAATGTGACCTCTCAGGGGCACTAGCCACCTACTGCTTCAGGCTGCCACATGCATGCAAAAAAGACTATTCCAGCTCCTCGTATCAACCCTAAGTTTTGTCTTTATTTATTAAAACCTGCAAGGGTGTGCTCAAGTTCAACTCACAGACTTCTTGAAAGAAAGAGGCAGAGCAATATCTATCCCTGTCAGAAAGCTTTCATGCTGTTCAGACTATGACTGGTGTGTTTCATTCGTGTCTTGGTAAGTGTAAGAAGACAAAAAGGGGGTCTGGACATGCTGTTTGCCTTAGTGAGTCCCTTTCCCTGACACAGCAAATACACAGGTGAGTCTGTTTATAGGGGAACAAGACTTTAGGAGAGAAGGTGAGTGTAGGGTTTTTTTTTTGGTTTTAGTGTTTGATTGTTATTTTTTTCTTTAATCGGTAGCAGTTTCTAAAATGCCTAGTCATACACTAGGAAATAAAACCTTATCTGTGTTGCCAGTTTCCTCATAGATTTGTCTGAATGTTTCCCATTTTGGATAACCTTCAGACATTATGGAGAACCCCGCAGGCTGTATCCTGCTATCAGTTTTAGAGCTGAACTCCCCTCCCATTGGCACTGAAATTTAGATGGAGAGGAGGGGTTTGCATAAAAAGCAATGACACAATATGGTCCATGATTTTGTTTTAACAAATCAGACTGACTTGCCAGATGGGTTTCTGCTGTTGAGAGCAGACAATGCAACGCTTGTTTCTGATTTTTGGAACTGTGGGGATAGAGAGCAAAAGTGCTGTGATTGAAAGTACTCTGGCACTGGTCAACATCCCTTCCCTTTTCACCCTTCTAAAAATCTTCAGAACTGTGTTTTTCACAGTATATATATATATATATGTATATATGTATATGTATATGTATATGTATATGTACATGTATATGTATATGTATATGTATAAATTGACATCTGCATATTTAAGCCAATCTTTTGGGATATATTTTTGTACAGTGCCAATCACAAAAAATTATACAGAGCTGTTGAGAAAGAAAGCTCAACAGTGCTGCTGCTCTAGAAACTAATATCTGAGAGAGAGCATGATCAGTTGGGCAGTAAGACATTGTTCATGTTTTTGCTTTTTCTTGTGATTTCAGTGGTTAAATCTTCGAAAGGGACTTTCACAGAAGTAGTCACTAAGCAGACCAGCTCCAGCAAGAGGATGACAATAAACTTTATTATATTTGTGCTGTCATCTTCCAGGAGAATACAAGACTATTTAAATAGATGCTCCCATTCCATGTAAGGAATCATTGGCCATGAGATATGAATACCAGAGTGACAGCAGTGATGTATTCCAGGCTGGAGACTAATCAGGAGAATAATATGTGTTTGTCCAGTTTAGTGTTAGTCTTGCAAGTTAAGCTGATTAGTGACAGATATAGATAGGGATATGGCAATGATTTGTTATCCACTATAACACATCAATCTAAAAATAAACATATGACAGAATAAGCACAATGAATTGGGGAAACTGATTTTCTTAGAGAGATAAGGATGTCTTATTTTATCTGAAACTGGAGGCAGTCACACTAATGAGTAGGAGATGATTGTGATATACCAGAAACAGGGTTTGGAGTTAGTAATAATCTTTGTTTGCTCTGGTTTTTGCTTGCAAGAAGGAAGCTTTCTAAGAGGGGAACTCGGTGGTAAAATGTGAGTTGGCCTTGGTAAGTGATGCTAAGGATGGAACTGGCAACAGAATGGAATGAGCCTCACATAATTTGGGGGTGGAAGGGAAGCTGTGAGTGAAATATAATTATGGCTTGCCTGGCTGGTAATTCTGCCTTGAAGTTGCTCTCCTCCCTGTACTGTGAAGACATTTTCAGTGCAGCTGGGTATGTGTTGCTAACCGGCACACAAATGTGAACACTGCTAATATAAAACCAATGGCATTTTTAAAGCGAAAATATAAAGGCTTTTCATCTGCAGGATGTTTGTTCTTGCTAATAGCTTCTGACAGTGATAAACTAGTGGGCAGTGTCATTTCACAAAGGAGAGGTTAAAATTCTGAAGGATTCCTCTAAATATGAAACCAGGGTGTTTTTAAGGTTCCTGGCAGTGAAAAAGTCTAGCCCAGTCTGCCTTGCCATCCAAAGATGGACTTGTTGATTTCATTGTATATCTTCCTTTTCTGCTGATTAGGAATGACGATATAAATATTTTAAAAAAAGAAAAAAGGTGGAATATTTCAGGAAAATACATCTTACTTATGAAGAAAGGAGTTGCTGTACTGTCCATAATGATGTTTCCAGTCAAGCATCTTTAATAAGCTCCTGACGCTATGCTTCGCTTGTGCCAGCCAGCAGTTCAAGGCAGGCACTGGAAATTAAAATTGTCCTTCAGAGCTGGACCTCTGAGCCAGAGATAGCTGCCATTTCACCTGCGTGTTCTGCCAAATGATTGTGATGTGCAGGGGCATCACCTCTGCAGTGGAACCATCTTCTTGCTACCCTGCTAGTCCTCAGTGTCACCTCTCCCTTCATGACTTATGGAAACTCATTCTGTGTTACCAAAATAGGAGGCTACTGCGATATATGGACATCTGAAGAGTAACTGGAGAGATATATATTCCTTTTTTTTAGTGTTGTTTTCCAGTCCACGTTCTTTTAAGGTGAGACAGAAAAGTCTCAACATTCCCCTAAATCATCTTTGAAACCACTTAAACATGTTTTTCCAAGAGACATGGATTTAACTAGGATTGAACAGGGCTTGGCTTGAAGTATTTTTTAGCTCAGTTAGAATAGCTTTTTTTTTGCTTGTTCCCCTGTGTCAAGAATACATATATGTAAAAGCAAAAAAAACCCCAACAGATAAATGTACTCAGATAAAGATGATACAATCTTGTTTCCTACCAGAAATGTTTCAGAGGTACCTTTTCCGGTTAATCTCTAATCATTAGTGTCTCATCCTTTGACTCTCTGGCTTTGCTAGCAGCTTGTATCAGTCAAGGGTTGAGGCCAGCAGCTTGCACTGAGCTTGTGTTCATGCTTGTTCTCCCTACTCCCTCTACTCATCTCTGCTCCCTCTTCCCTTCAGCTGGTGCAATTCAACATACTTCTTCCTCCTTCTGGCAGGCTGCAGCACTCACAAAATCCAGGTCTAAATGGCAATCTGGTATAGCATCACAGTGCCTGTAGTGAGTTAAACCAAATGATCTTTCCCAAGACCTCTGCCACAGCAGCCTGCCTGCCTGTTTGCTGGGTAAGATGATTTGTGAATGGGCCAGCGCAGAGCAGGCAGGCTGGATGAGAGCAGAGTGTGTGTGTGTGTGCATGGGAATATCCATTTAGGCACCTGCAAGGGGGCTTGTGTGTCCTGATCGCTGCTCATTAAGACTTCTTAATTCTGCCTCTTGCTTCAGCTGGGCTCTTGCATCATTCAGCAGCATTTTTGGGTACCTGCTTAATGCCAAGCTGCCATCTGATTTTTTTTTTTTTTTAATGAATTTTTCATCTTTTCTGTTTGGGGGAAAAACAAGCTGTGTTTGAGCACTACTTCACATCTCTAAAAATAAAAGTTGGCTTTCTAAGTGCACAGCATACTCCCTCTCTTTCTGCCTCTCCATCTCCCTCCACTTCCCTCTATCTGCTTCTTTCTGCTGGAGAGACTGGGAGGGGGTCATTCTTGGCAACTACTGAAGATGGATTCTAAGTGGTGCACAAGCGCACACATAGCAATTTGGCACACAGCAGGGGCTGGGGGCGGGAGGCATTTTGGATTTGTCAGCTCATCGGCACAGCTAGGTTCTTGTCAAACAGCAGAAGTTGCACAAGTCCCTGGTGGCTGAGATGCAATTGGTGAAGCTGTGTTGGTCTGGAAAAGCAAAAATGTGAGGTCACAGATCATTTTCCCCCTCATGCTGCAGCACAGCTGAAAAATTGGCCCATAATCCAGCACTACCTCCTCAACACTCATTCCCTTTCTTGTCTTGTGAGCCTCAAATTTTATGTCAGCCTTGATACCTATTCTGTGCCTGTGCATCTTCATTTCTATCAGCAGTTCTGCTAATTTGGATTCTGTGATATGAATGGCTAGGAAATTTTAAACCTTCTTGTAGTCAGTGCAAGCTTTTGTCCAAGGAAGTTTTAGTCAAGCACAGGGATTTCCAAAAGATGATACGGGTACAAAGGGAGTTACATAAGCTGCTGTAAAGCAGTAGAAAACACAGGGCTGAACCAGGAGTTGGCTTTGCCAATATTGCTGCTGTCATTTATGTGCTATTAATGGCCTGTCACAAAGTATGTAAAAATTGAAAGTGTATTATGTTCCTGATCTAGGAGGAATATAGTCTGCATAGCATGACACAGATTTCCTTTGATGAGATGCCTCACACTTTCCTAAACTCGTTTTCTGAGTTAAATTATTTTTTCACTATATTTTTGCATGACTCAGAGATGCCTTTTCTATTTGCGCTTGCAAGCATTAAGCATTGGAGCTTTTTATCTCTGTGCTGTATGGGAGACATGCTTCATCTGCAGGTAAATATACAGTGTAGTTTTGGATATGCTTGTCCTCCTTCCATGACTCTGTCAATTGCTTCAATTCATGGTATCAGAATTTCTTTAAGATATCTCAGTGACAAGTCCATGTAGCTTTGTGATTAGGTTCCTGCCTTGACCTCTGCTGCTGTAGGAGATATTGAGTCCTAATGAAGGGAGTAGGAGGATGCTGACAGAATCCTGGTTTTGTGTGTTGACAGTTCTACCCCGGTAGAACTAGTAGTTCTACCCCTGCACTATGAGACATTGAAGGACTGCTTCTCTGAGAGTAGGTGCAGCAAAGTCCTGAGGAGTTTTTTTAGAAAACATTAACCCAATCTGTCACATATGGCTTGGCCTTGAATTAATTTTGTGCCAACCTGAGGATCAATCCACCCTTCCTTAGCATGGTAGAGATGGCAAAATTACAGATTTCTGTAGGAATGGAGCTGGGATGTTATGAAAATCTCACTTCAGGAGCAGTTCAGAGGAGCTACTGCTCAGCCTTATCTCCCACAACACAGCCCTGCACATCACACACACTATTCTGTACGCTGGATGTGTGTTGCTACTTTTCAGATGAACTGATATTAAAAAAGGGAAACACAACAAAAACTTAATGATTATGAGTAACCAAAGATAAGAGTAGATCCTGATCTATGTGCATCAAAACATTCAAAATTTTGTTGGGGTAACTAAAGGGTGGCTGACAGAGTTCAAAAATAAGCCTCTAGTCTAGTGATCAAGGCATTCTGCCAAGTTAATGTTGTGGAAATATGTGAATATTCCCTTGTATATACAGACTAGCTGGAAACTTGCATATTGCTTGTGTCTTTACACAAGAAGAATTTATCCTACCTATTCTACTAAAACAGCAACAGTTTTAAATTGCAGACCTCTCCTTCAGAGTGCTTTGTAGTTTTAGCTGGGTGGGTAGTGATTTTGTTGGGTTCAGTTCCCTTTAGACAGGGAAGGGGACATATTTTTTTCTTATATCCTGTCACAGGTCTAACCACCAGGTGTTTTGGAAAAAAAAGCTATATCTTGGATTGCCCTCATCTTCAATATAAACTACAGTCTCAGCTGTTTAATTCTGCTGTGACAAAGTACAACCAAGTTAACTCAATACAGATATTTGGAACAGTTGTATTGAAAACTAGATGCATCTCCACAACAAGGCAGAAGCCAAATATGTCCTTTGAGCATCCAGCTCTTGTGGATCTGATGGTATCTATTTTTGTCTTCTCATACCCCTGTGAGTACATTTGAAAATACAGGACTTTTCCTCTCATTATTGTAATTCTTGTGATAGTTCAACAACATCATGGGAGACCATACACTCACTAGAAGTTCTATGACACCAGAAAAAAAAGAATCAAAATATACTTGAGAAAACTCAAGGGTAGGGTAAACTCTCTGGTGGGGATTGCATGCAGGCACATCCAGGTCCAACACTAGCCTCCTGCCTGAACAGCTTGTTTTGTGTTGTAAGGGCTTGCACAATATTGAGTGATGACACCAGCTGTGCTCAGGTTCTTGAATTACAGCTTGATGGTGGCCATCAGGGGACACACCGTGCCTGCAAGAATGGTTGGCTTGCTGCTAGATGGAAAAGCAGAGAGTTGGAAGCTGAGGCTGAGAAAGAAATAAGTAGTTTCCTGAATCTCTCTGATTTTTATTCTCTGTTGGAAAATATGGCTTTGCATGTCAAATTTTTGTTCTGATATTCTTACCTTCTAATGGTATATGCTGGCTTGTTGTCCCATATGTAACAGAAGCTTAAAGCAGATGGTTACATCCCAATACACTCGAAGGTGAGATAGTCTTTTACCTGCACTCAAGCTTTGCAGTTAGATTTGGTTTTCATTTAGCTTGAATTATTTGTGATGAGAATTCTAGCTGAGAACACACATTTCCTGAAATGGGTATACAACATGTGCCTCAGCCAGAGAGATCCCTCACTAAGCTGCTGTCTGGTGCCTTCCTCTTTTAAGGAAAGCTGTAATTTTCTTCCACAGTAAGCTTAATGCCTTTGACAGAAACTGAACAAAGCAAAGACCAGTTTAAGTAATTTATAACGTAGGTGGCTGCACGTGGTCACTTAACTGATTGTGTCAGATAAAGACAAGGCAGACTTCCCATGTTCCAATTTGGTATGTGTTATAAGGGCTGGAAGAAGTGGTTCTGAATCCACATTCCTTAAGAGAAATGTTCCTTTCTCTAGAAGGCCAGATTACGTATCTTTCATCACCTGATATCTTTTTTCTGAAAAGCTGTAAAATACAAAGAAAATTTTCCAAATCTACCAGCAACGCTATTTGAAACATGTAAATTTTATTTTAATTTTTTTTTAAGATCTAGTTTAAAGATAGATGTTCTGCTTAAATTGAAATATTTTTAAACTGAAGGACTGAAATGATTCATCAGGGAATGAGTAGAGTTTATTAGGCTGTTGCAGTCTGACAAACCCGTCTGGGTCAGCTAGCAGGGAACAATACAGCTAGCAGGAAAGGAGGAACCTGCCCACATCTTGGCCAGGTTTATAATATTGCAGTCAAAAGAGAGACTTGGCTGTGGAAATTAATCAAGTTTCTTTACCCCAGGGATCAAAGAGGTTACTCAGAGGATGCAGGGGAAATGTAGGGATTCAGCTGTGCCACATTTGCTCTCTAATTGAGCTGTCTAGGGAGCCTCCCACATTTTGCAGAAGTGGAAACATCCAGTTTCATTTTATCTTTCTCAGGCTGCAGCAGCTCTCTTCTTCAGAAGCCAAGGTCAGACTACGTTTACTTTTGGTGTTTGTCCCTTTAATTCTCCTACAGTTTCACAAATGCTTCTGGTGTATTTTTAAATTTTCGCTTATAATCACTTTTTTTTTTTTTTTAAAGGCACCATCTGGTCCCTGACATGGTTTAAAATAACAATCTAGCCAGCACACAACCAGCAGCAAGACTTTACACCTTTCATAACCCAGTATGAGAGTTTCCTCACCCGTATTTCTCCACAGACACTGTCACCATAAGACCCCATTCCCTTCAGGTAGGTCTTGTAGAAAGTAGGGTCTTGCAGCTCTTGCTTTCCATCCCTTTCATCTCAAACATAGTAATTTAATGGAAAAAAAATGCACCAGAGAAGCTTACAGTTAGGAATGTGGAAGGTCTTCTGTAAACAGCTCAGTCAGAGAATTTGTAGTCGGAGCTCATGTTTGTATTTAAGCTGCCCTCCAGTGCTCATCATTTCTGCAGTGCATGCCTTCATAATGTCCCCTGGTGCCCCCTGCTATATCCAGGGAGCAAAGGGACTCAAACACTGCAAAAATTCCTTTAAAAAAAAAAAGTGGTCCCATTCTGTGAGTGTTTTATTTTAAGCAGGACATTAACATGCTATGTTATCATTGCAGGTTATGCTGGGCAGGAAGTTTTTCTTGATTTTGATTTTCATGAGTCACATAGTTCATTTCATCTTCATGCTGTGTGCAACAGCACTGTCTGTCATGGTGTTTTCCCAGTAGCCACAAATCAAAGCATGCCACTAAGCAGAGTGGTTGTGTGATTGTCACCCTCAGCACAGATGAGGCTCAACCTGGCATTTCTCTGTGGGCTGTTGGAGGACCTGAGGTTATCAGTGCCAAGGTAGCAGAGACAATAAATACAAATGTACTCTTTCCTATTTACAGCCAGAAATTTTGAAAGGACCTAAACCACTGCTGGAGACAAAAGCAGGCTAATGTGATGAATGGGAAAGGACTGTGCACAGCTCTGGGACTTCTGTGTAGGTTATCCATCAGGTGGGATATCCACCGGGGGTTTTTTGTTTGTTTTCCTATCAACTACAGGCAAAGCTGAACAATTATTTCCCTACAAGTTGCTCTGTGCCTGAATCATGCTCCTGTCTCCCCTGCATGCCGCTGGTGCTGGCAGCTCGGGTGGTTAATCTTAGCTACACAGCTGATTGTCCCGGTTGGTGCCCTGCGACAGGTGCGGGACGGCCGCCGTGCTGGAATCCCGCCCGGACCGATGCCGGTGCTGGCACAAGCCTTCCCATTATATCAGGAAGGGCCACGTCCCGTCGCCACGATGCCCCTGCACCACAGGCTGGCCCCAGCTGTCTGCGGGACGTGGAGCAGGGAGACAAGCACCCAGGGAGGCTGCTGTGGGGAGAAGCAAACGCTGAGTCCTCTGGAGTGGGAAGACGGGAAACTCCTGGATGGGACTAGAGCTGTGTGGACGGGGTAAGGAGAAGGTCTCAGCAGAGCCCCAGGCCGGTGGTTTTGTGGCATTGCTCTTAGAGGAGGGAAACACACGGAAACAAATACTGAAAATCAAGTATCAGCAATGAAATGAGCGTTTATGGGTTGGTTTGCTCATCGTGCTCATAGTTTCTTTACAGCACAGTACTTTGGGTTTGCATTAATTTTAATTGGCACTCTCTTATTTTAGAATGCTCCTGTGAAAAGTTACTTTCAATTCCAGTAGTGATTAGATGGTGATGACGTGTTTTAATAATAAACATGGGAGAGATACTGAAAAAGAAATCAAATGTGCTGGCTGCACTTGTGAGGAGGGGAAGAAGTGCTATTGCTCTGCTCTAAAATTATCTATCTGACTGCTCTGGGCTAATATCTTAAGGTCTCCCATCTCTTTTTTTGTTTTTCTTTTCTTTCTTTCTTTCCCTCCTTTTTTCTTATATTTTCTTAAACCACAGTAGCATCTTTTGCTAAGAACAACAAAATGTCTTGGTGGTATTTACATAGCATAAATGTTGGAGAGAGGAAGGGGGTGCTGAAAGACTTGTAAGGTTTCACAGGATCATTTCTAGTGTCCTGCACCCTTAATGTGACCCCTCTCCGTTTACTGTGTGAAGAAAGGCAGGGATGTCAGGCAGATCAGAAGGGATCTGCGTGCTGCAGTGTGACTTGTGTGTGCTGGTGCCGTGTCTGTGTGCATGCTCATGGGCAGAGCCAGGCAGGCTTGCTTAGGAACTCGAGCAGGCTCTGTCTGCAGTGTGGCAGTCTGCTGTGTGCTGGAAAACAGATACTACTGCTGCTGCTTCTAAATTAAGAAAAAAAGCAAAAATAAAAGAGTGGCTCATCTCTAAATTCAGCGATTTCTGGTCTGAATTGGTCCATAACCCAGGGCAGTAGGCCAGCCTGAAGTAGTGCTCCTGGAGATATAGATTGAAGCAAGGGACTGAAATCAGTGGGAATCTCTCCCTTGACTGTGGTAGGCTTAGAATCAGCACGGTTCTCAGTATTTCTATTTCTATCTATGTGTAGCAGTGAAACAATTTTTTAAAGAGTTGTGGAACAAATAAGCACTATCTGGGTCAAATAAATATAATAGCAGACTGATGAGAAAATGTCAGGTGTCTCTATGTATAGTCTATATTTAAGTTCCTTCCAGGAGAGGTTTTTGATTGAGGCCATTAGAATTTGGACATGGTCTCTACATGAAAGAGGGAAAATGCCTTTTCTCAGTGATACTTGTGACTATTGCATGTGGGGTTGTGCCTCAAAGCGGAGGCTCTTTGCTGTGGGAACCGTAACATTTTAGGGGATGGTGAGATCCTTCCTGGGCCAATGCCTCTGACTGAGGACACTGTGCTACTGTAACATTCCTACCGTCCTGCTGCTCCTGACCTCCCCACTGCCAGCATTACACTGGGGGTTTGACGTGGATGTTTGGCAATGAGGACACTATGTAAACTATGACAATCCCGTACATCTCGCAGTGCCTAGACTCATACTTTCAGCCAATGTATCTTCAGCTCCCTCTCCATTTCCTACTATCCACCCACACTGGTTTCTATTCCTCTTGTTTTGATACATGAAGCAGAATTTGCTGCACCTCAGACTAATGCTTCAGCCATGCCTGAGCATGAGCTCCCACACCGGGATGGGTCAGTGCCAAGGATATGTGTTTTGCTGAAGGGACATGTGCCAAGGCAGAGGGAAGATACATGGCTATCTCTCTTTGAAAGTCATTTACTTGTGACTCAGAAACTGACTCTCTAAGCAGCTCACAGAGAAGCCATCTGCAAATTTGATGCCAGTTTTCAAAAGCAAGATGAAAGTAGATTTCACTGTCACTAAAATCAGCAGCTCCGAGTCCCTCAGGAGAGCTGCAGCAGTCTGCATCACTGGAGAGCCAGATCTGTTGCCTTCCAAAAGATCTTGTATCCAGGTAGAAAAGCATAAATGAACATGTGGATCTCCAGCAGTCCTGGGGACAGCACAGCACATTAGTACAAATTTTATTTGTCTTTTAACTGTTATGATAAAATTCTCTGTTACAAATTTTGAGAAGAATAAAATGTTTATACCGCTTTGTACAAAAATCAGTGATCTTGGAGAGAAGTTAGAGGGCATATCCAAAGAAGTTTTACAATTAACCTTTCATAACCAAGCAGGTCATGCAGTCACTGCTGTATCTACATAATTTTGTTTTTTTAAATTAAAAGTAGGTATAATTTTCATCAGAAACTGACATTATGGGTTTATGGGCTGTATTACATTATGTAGTACATCTACTCATAAGTCACCCTTCCATCATTCTAGTAATTTATTGGACATTTAGCTCATAATTTCACTACACCATATTACAAAAAAATCCAGTTACATCTATAAGAATTATGGGAATCCTCTCTGTTACTATAAACATATTACCTGGTCAGATTAATTTTAATTTGTTGTTAAGTGAAGAGAAGGATATACTCTAATGAAATACACATCCAGATAGTGAGAAAAACAGTCCCTTTTACTTTTTTGATTCTTACAAATATGTGCCTTTTCCTATGCCCTAGGCATGTATGCACATTTGAGAACCTAGTTTCTATAAAAGCATGAGCTAACTACTCATAAAATTGACCCTGTTAGGATCCTTACAGCACTGCTGGTGAAACTTAAGATAGCCAAGCATGCAAGCAAGGTATCCCATGGTCATAAATGGGGAATCTTGCACTCCTGTGAATCTGTAAAGGAACACTTCCTTCTTCTTCTGGCACAGAAAATGTAATAATGGCCTGTTACCTCCTCGCCGAGGTCTAGAGACAAAGAGCAAGGGAGAAAGGCTGTTTGGCAGAGAGATTGGGAAGGGAAGACTGGGACAGATTTTCTACTAAATGCTCTCCAGAGCAAAGGCAATATCCAGACAAGTTTGTCTACAGCTATAGTTGTGCACTGTTTAGAAATTCTCACCTTCTGAAAATCAGAAGAGAGAAGGGAAATTACTGGAAATACAGAAAAAGAACGCATGAGCAATCTTACTGGATACTGCAGAGGTACATCAGCGGAACTGCATGACCCATTCCCTGGGGATGTGTGAGGAGGATACCCAAGTGGAGCTGAGTCTGTTGCTGTCCAGGTGCCTCCTGTTCTTGCCTCACTTGTTATTGACAAACTTCACTGGAAAACTAGGGTAATGTTAACATGTCCTCACTTTATGATTACATTTAGAAGTCTTTGTCTTGAATCTAGATCTGTCTCAGATCTGTCTAATTATGGTTTTTTCTTGTTACTTTCTGGGCAAGTTCAGCCAGTTCCCTTGCTGCTATGATGGCAACTGCACCTTTATTTACACCTTCACTTCTTCCCTGCAGTAATTAAGAAAGATTAGGTAAAAGTCTCTGCATCCCAGTTTCAGGCTAAAGACATCCATATGTGTGCATGTAGGAGAGAGCAGGCAGGTAGTACAATTATTCATGGGGAAGGAAATCCATTTCTCCTTCAAGGAGGAAGGAGGTGCATTGTTCATGAAGCGTGAAGGCAGGCTGGCTTCTCCTGTATTAAGAAGGTGTTAGTAGGAAAGGCTCATAAAGAAGGTGCCCACTCAATCCTTAGCAACACATTGGCTGCTCCAGGCAGGTCAAGTGGTAATGGAAGAATGACAAAATGGAAAACAGCAGCAGCCCAGGCCCCTGGCCCCTGCAATGGTGGATCCATGTGCAGTGCAAAGGCCCAGAGCAGGAGCAGGGTAGGTGACTACTAGTGATGGATGATGCTGAGACCTCAGAGAGAAATTATATAATAAATGGTTGGTCTGACACAGTAGGAAATGTTTGCGTAGTGAAGTGACGGGTAATAAATAAGATTGTGTTGCTATAGATCCTCCAGGCAATGCTGGAGCAAAAATACTTTCTGATTTTCTTTCTCTAAGGTAAAAAAGGTAGAGAGGCAAGGACTCTTATTTGCAATAACCAGGCATGAATAAAACTGTGTTTGCTGCATACAGTCAGTGAAATCTAAGGCAGATGCAGATCCAAGCCAAGTATTGCTGTAGCTGTAGGTTCTCAGTTGTCATAGCTAAGGTTACAAAACAGCTTCCCTTGCAGCTTGTCTAATGTCACTGTCTGGAGCTGAGGCCTCCCCACTGTAACCGTGGTTAAACAATTGTCTGCTCTTACACTTGTTAGCAGGGCTGCCACTAAGATTGGGACAATCAGTTTGCCCCAGGCACTGGCTCATTATATGTGATACATGATAGTATGTAGTGGGATACAGACTCAACTTCCCTGAAATTTCCAGGTGTTCTGGTTTATCATTCACAATAGGGATTTTTTTTTCTGGGTGGGTTGTTGTTTGGGTTTTTATGTGGTGGGTTGGGGGATTTTTTGGTATGAATTTTCCTCTCCTGCTCATTTTAGTTTGAATAGCAAAACTAGACCTCTATTGCTGCTGCTCCAGTGGTCATTTTGGTAAGTTCTCCATGCTAGTTTTTTGCTAGGTAGAGAAATACTACCTGGATGTAGCATTGCAAATTAATAAAGACTTTGAATATGAAATCTATTAATTGCTTTAGCAGTCTGGAAGGGCTTATTCAAGAAACATCTCTTGTTAAAAAAGAAAAACAAAAGGACTGAGGGGAATACACTGGCTATATTTTTAACATTTTGAGCTAGCTTCAAAAGTCTTGCCCACAACCCCCTGACACCAGTGAAACAAAGCCCCCACCCTTTTTTCTTATAAACACCTAAGGAATGCATAAGAAATTTAATATTTAAATTTTTTTATATGTATCTGAGGGTTAATGAGGAACTAGGAAATGAGAGTACTGAAATTATCTGCCTAGCTGCAATGTACAAGGTCTTGTACAATGCATTTCAGAATACTTTCTGTGGGTAATTTTCTGGTGGCTTTCCTCCCCTAGAGAATCCTGCTAATGTAATGACAGCTATCCTGCTGTCCATATTTAAAGGACAACCATCTTTCAGGAAAAATAAACCGACTATAAATTCCATTTTACACAATTGAGCTCTAATTTCCAACGATTACCCTACTGAAACAGTGAGTTTTTATGGGCCACTGGTAATTAGGTTGGGTGTTGTTAGTGAATAAGGGCCAGAAGACCATTTAAAGTCCCCTCCTAAATGTGGTGCTGGTGTCTAGAGTGGGACTTCTAGGACTGCTCAAGAAAGTGCGTGTTTATAAAATCAGCACTGAAGTTAGATGGTATAGTAAGTGTGGTTTTTCACACATTTGTAATTTTAGAATCTTTGTCATTTCAATGCCTTCCTGTTCACCTGATTGCATATCTCCCATTTTTCTCATCCATTATAAGGGTTTCTGGGACTTAGGACTTGGCAGGGAGGGAGGCCTATTTTGGAATAGGCATGTAGTGACCTATGATTTGATTTGCAATATTAGGCAATGGCCCAACAGTTGCTATATAGTTCTACTGAGTACCAGCATTTGGAAAGTGAGATTTGCAAAACAAAAACAAAGCATTTTTTCCTGAACATATCACTTAACTATGGTAACTCAATGTGACTGGATAGTCTTGCTCTTTCCTGTGCTTCTGCAGTGCACTAAGCCAAAGCTAACTGGATTTTAGGATTACTTGCTGTTCAGTACAGCATTGACACCACAAGATTATAAGGCAGGACTTACCAGCCACTGAAGTATATAATATTAAATCCTGCAATGTATTTTCCATAGTATTGCATTACATTCTTTCCTCATTAATCCAGTGTTCCCTAAACTCTGTCTTTTTAAAGAACAAATAATTGTTCTATTGCAGATAATTCTGATAGGGTTAAATTATTTGGTAAAAAAGACTACATAGTTCTACATAGGAGAAAAATAGGGGTGGAGGAAATATGCGTGTGGGGAGTTGATAATTATATGCAACACAGATTGGTTCCAATATCATATTTATCTTAATTATAAGAATATGTTTGAGAGATAAAGTTTCCTTAGAAGACAGCTAACTATATAGCAGTGGTTTTATCTGGTTTGCTAATGCTCTTTTTATTTGTAGATTTCTTATGCTTTACAGTGTGGTTATCAATATGGTTATCCCCGCTTGGATGAGGCATCCAATTTCTTGAAAATTAGAAAAATTTAGAGGGCAGCACCAGATCTGCTGCCACCCATGCTGTGTCCTCTTTGACTTTCCAAAGAACATTTTTACTGCCATCCATAACACTGCTGCCTATTGCAGACTCCAAACAGCACATGCATGTCTGGGGGTTGGATTTCAGCCCCACTGCTCTCCTTTTGCTGACACTGCAGTAACGAGCTGAAACAAGACATAATTCCCAGGGCTGTGTGGACATTGCTAATGCCAAAGAATAAGTAAAACTTATTTGTTGTGACAAGGTGATGCTTGTGTATTATGCCAGATCTTAGGCTGTTAAATGAGAAAATCTCCACTGATTCTCATTTCATGTAGGGGAAAAAATACTGAGGAGGAAAAAATTCAGTATTTTCAAATTGGGAACATATGTTTATGAGATTTCTGAGAGAGACTGAGGAAAAAATACAAAGCCTCACATAATAATTAAGTTTGAGGAATTTTGCCTTGAAATTAGAATCCTTTTCCCTTTTCACACTTCCAGACATTGGGAATATAAAAGCAATGTCAAGTCAGTAAGCTGCAGAAGGGCAGGAAACTGAACTGGTTATTACCTTCCCAACTGCTTTTCAAGCCCTCAACAACACTCTGAAATTAAAGCCCCATTGGTTGTGTGAGAAGACAACATGCGGAGGGGCAAGAGCTGTTGCTTTGGTTGACATTGGTTGTTTGGGATGATGGTGTTGGAGGAGACAATGTCAACAGTTTCAGGCCCCCATCTTGCTGAGATGAGCAACCAGACATCAACACTACCACTGCCTTCAGCATCATCCAGGCAAATACAGCCATGGTCATTCGGTAAGCCAGACTGCCAAAAGGTGGGAAGCATAGCTGAAATGTTTTTTTAGAGAAAGCTGTATCTGAGTAAGCTTATACTAGAAATCTGTTAGGAAAGCTCAAGGGTCCTCTGTGGAGGTCTGACCTGTGTATGGTTACAGGAGAGAGAGGTCTTGGTGTGGACCCTCCTCTTGTTTGCTATCTGGGGAGACAAAGAAAGGCCCTGAGAAACATCAATATTTCAACTGTGAGCTGTTAGAGCCTGAGCTGAAATTCCAGGATCATATAGCATATTGGGATTATTGATATTTCTATTACCAATTTTTCTTTTGTAGAAATATTTACATCAGGTGTCCATATTCTTGACAAATTACAGAAAAAAATTGGTATGCCTGTTTTACAGGATTCGTAAACAGCTTCCCCAGGCAGGCTGATCACTGAGGCAGTTTTGATCTGACTCCACCTCATAAAACCTTCTTCTGCATTGCAAGGAGGCTTCAGTGAACATCACAGCTGAGACAAGAATGGTTTTGGGTGGCAGATTATGGGACAAAGTCTTTCAGCCAGAGCTTTCACGAACAGCATTAGCCAGAGCAGACATCTTCAGATTTGGCCCTCAGAAAGGGTGATAAATAAGTCTTAAATAAGTCTTAAATGAGCCATTTTATTGACAAATGCCTCAGTCTGTGATGTGTGAAAAGATCTGGTGCTTTTCACTGAGTGAAAACTTATCTGTGCTACACAGAAATCAGAAAATATCTTGTGACAAATGATCAAATGCAACACAGGGCTGATCCCATTGGTATTCTTAACATCTTTAACTGGTATCCTTCTCAAGATCATTAACTACAGTCAGAGGCATCTCTGCACTGCTCAGACTCAGAGCTACCAGCTTCACAGCTCATCTCAATTTTTCTGTTTGTTATGCAGAGGAGGTGGGAGACTACATAATCATCTAGCTTGAGATCCTGGGGAACAGCAGGGACCAAACCCTCCTTTCCCTTCTACAGCTCTTTGCCTTCAAGAATTGAGAATTTTTGAAGGAACTTCCTGAATTCTGTGGCATCCCAACCATCTTGTTTGTTAGACATATCCCTCATGAATTTGTCTAGTCCTTGCGCAGGCTTATTTTATACTTTATGGCCTCTGCAGCATCCTGTGGCAGTGAGTCACAACTTAATTACACCTTGTGTGAATAGGTTCAATGCTGCACTGGAACCAGCAATTAGTACTTGTGGTGACGATGCAAAGAGACATTTTCTGTGTGAAATGTACTTTTCATCAGTGCTACCCCATGAGAGGAGCTGCCTGTTGAAGCTCGCAGGAGATAACAGTTTCGGGGGGAGAAGGGGCCAGTGCCAGCCATCTCGTCACTGATGAGCCAGAGGAGATAGTTAGGTACTGCCAGCATGGTGTCACACACCTCATGCTACTCGGCACTGGAACAATTAAAAACCCCACTTTGCTTGCTGAACCCCAACTGCTTATTTGGTTCACTGTGGCCATGGAAACCCCTGACCTATTTACACCTTCAGCAGAGTGAGTGGTGGTTGGTGGAAGACAGGTGAGAAAAGCGGGGGGCTTTGAATTTGGATTTTGGAGACTTCTAATTAAGATGATGTATGTGAATTAGTGTATCTGTGTGCTCACAAGGGAGAGTCAGAGGAGCATGGCCTGAGCAGGCCAGGGCTTCCTGCTCCAGTGCAGCTGAGCATCAGGTGCTCCTTGAGCAAACCTGATTCACCCAGAGCCTCTGCTTCGCACACATGAAGTAACACCTTCTTACCCACCATTTCCAAAGGTCTTATAGAAATTCATTCTTCTGTCACTTTGTCAGAAAAGTGCTTCACACTGTCTTTGCAGCATTCATCCCTGAAAAGGACCCTGTAGATGAGAATCAGCGTGTTCTACCAAGGAAGGAACAGAGACGAGTCTCATTCTGCACAAGGCTTGCCCATGCACCTTACAACAGCCATCTGCTCCTTGCCTTTCTCTCAGTACAGCCGGAAAGATGGGAAAAATCAACATAAAATCATTTGGCCACATCAAAAGGAGCAGGAGATTTCACTTAATTGCACCTAGGCTGCAGATTCCCATGGCAGGATAATGTTATCCTGTAATATGTATATACATCCTTATAATGTAAGTTATACATCCTTATAATGTAAGTTATACATCCTTATAATGTAAGTTACCAGACCAAGGGGCACAACACATATCAGGCTGAGATTCCAAATTCTGTTCTACTGAGGGCGTGTATTAATATAAATGGGCACATTAGGTTTTAGATAGCAGTTACCTGAAATGGACCCTAGCTAAAAGAAGATCTGCTGGAGAGGGGAAAATATTAAACTCTAGGTGTAGAGAAGACTTCTGCAGATACAACATAATCACAGTGAGTATTAGGAACAAAAGGAACTTCAAGACTTTAAAGTCTGTTGGGAAATCTTGAGGAAGAAAGGACGTTCACTTTTGGTATTAGTGAGAGAGAGTCTTTAATATCCCCAAAGCATCCGATTGATAACTATAGCATCAGACCTCACGGATGCAAATTTGGTAGCTCTTTAAGATGAAAGCTCCCCCTCCACATGCTTTTATTTTTTATTTCATGTTTCAAAACCATTCATGTTCTGGCAGGTAACATTTTATCCTGAAAGTAAGGGTTGACCGAGGAACAAACTATGCAAATTCTGTTCTCAAACACCAAAATTAGAGAGAAAATACCATCTGTTTCCTCTATAGCCTACTTTCCCTGGTTCCAGCAGTACTTCTTGTGGAAAAACAGCCATGAAGCTACCAGCACAACACACAGCAATGCTCCACAATGCAATGGTTTCTGTGTGTGGAGGCACCGCTGCTCCTCCCTAGAGGAGGCAGATGGAAACTCTGTTCCCAGCTGGATGGGGAAGATGTTCATACTGCCCTGTGCTGCTGGGCCCCTGCCTGGGCTTGGTGGAACTCCTCTTCCATGGCAAAGGTTTTCAGGTGGCATTCCTGACAGTTTTCTGCTCGACCTGCTACAGCAGATTGATGGAACTTTGACAGCAGCTGTGACTCATTTCAGGAACAAATCCACTTGAGTGCTCATTATCAGTTGAGCATCATTTACATTTTTCCCAGTCAGGGTGAATATTTTGTAATGACAGGACACAGGCTGTTTCCTTTGCCCTGGGAAGCCCACACAAACAGACTTTCTACCTGGAAGCTCCTGCCAGAAGCTTTTCAGCTGGATGTCTTTTGTTTCTGACTTTTTTTCTTTTCCCCCTCCTTGTCTTTTGTGGACTAGTTACACAACACAGTTTTTTCCCTCCTCCAGAATCGCTGAGCAAATTTCAAGGCCATGGGGGAGGGGGAGGAGAGACTGATGCGCTGAGCCACCTTTGCCCATCCGCTTGTGACTGGGGTATAATAGGTGCAGTTGATTTGAGACTGCCAAGAGTTTGCTGCCAAATTGAATTTTTCATAACTGATTACTGCAAAGTGCTCTTGGCAGAGGAAAGTTAACACCTTTCTAACAAGCTCAGCACAGCTCATAAGAGGGATACTGTAATAATAATCCTCTCTGGATCCTTGGCCAGGATTTTGGATTTTCCGAGAAACTGTTTCCACCCCCATTCCTTCACCCATGAATAAATCCACTTAAGGCTTTTTTTCATAGCTGTTGGTGCAGGCATAGAGGCATAGGAAGACTTCTCTGCTGGTGTAAAGCAGCCAGCCTCCATTGATTGCAGTGCTATGAGTTACTTTAGTACCGTGGGGGTGATAGTATGATTCAGACATGGTTGATAAAATTAATGGTAATCTACCCTTAATAACTTAATCTTAGCATTTTTCTCTAAGGAAAGCTATGTAGCCAGGGAAAGGCGCTGGCTGAACTACTCAAACAATTTATCTGACAATTTCTGCCTTGTGTTTTCTGCTTGCAAAATACTCATCCAGAAAGATTTTGGTTTGTAAGGGATTTATTCTTCATTTTGTGTCAGTGGGTTATAAAATAGGGAGGTAAATTTGGTTCCTCAAGTTGCAAAGTTATCCTTGTTGACAGATGACTGTCACCTTTCAAGCAGAGAGAGACCACTTCCATGGAAGAAGGACAACCTCCTACCTGCAGGCAAGAGTATCTTTGCTCCTTCAGAGATGTGCTGAATGGACAGAGTTCCCCAGAATTTATTTAACTCTCACGAGCAATCAGGAAAAGAAAAACAAAACAGATTGTAGGTGAATCAAAGCTGCTATTTGCAATTAGCCCAAATCACATTTAGAGCACAAAAATACACACCAAGAGTATTATTTTGGCCAGACTGCATCCCTTTAGTTTAGATATTGGAGGCTGTGCCTATTCAGTTACTGTGGAGGACCTGGTTTGGAGTGGTGCCTTGATGTGAACTCCATTTGGATATTCCAGTGGGTGGGCAGGGATCCCATGATGTGAACACATCTGCTTAGCAAACTTGGCAGAACAGATACTGGGTGTAAGGAACACTTTAACATAATAATAAAATTCTTAATTGCAAATCCCCCACCCCTCAGATGATCTTTCTAGCAAGTGCTCCTACCTTAAAATAAATAGTGCCTTAGCAATGGCAACAGGGAGAGAGCATGTCCTTATTTAATATTCTCTTTGCTATGTTTTTCCTCCACACTTAGAACATGGCTGAGCTTCACATGTGCCACTGACATAGATGCAACAGAAAGCCCTTACTTCTCCAAAGGGGAGACATTTATGGAAGTGCCAAGCAGCAGACAACAAAGGCACACTGTGCTGCTGGGTCCATCACCAGCAAGCGCTTGTGTGGAATAATCCGTACTGTGTGTGGGACACAGGCAGATCATGTGGTTCTGATTTAAAACCATGCCATCTGTTTAGGAAATCTTAATGTTTTGATCTGCTTTGAAACAAACAAACAAAAGAAGTAGGAGTACTGGGGCTTTCATTCTCTTTGGTGTCCCAAACAAGCAAGATATTTCCAAGTGTCCGAGCAGATCCTCTTCTCCTTGGCAAGAGGGGTGGCTCTTCTGGCCTATGGAGCAGGCAGGGGAACTGGGGTCACATTTACAAAAATTACAAACCTTCAATTTACAAAAATTGAGAGTTAATTAAGGTAATGTTGATATGTAGATGTTTATAATTTAAATTTTTCCACTATAGTTTCTAACAAGTATTGCATCACTTGAATAATTTTGTGGACCAAAAATCTAGAAAAACTAGGGATGGGAGAGGGAAAAAACCTGTTTGAGGTCAAGCCAGGGATTCTTGTTTTCATTTTACTCCAGGAAAATTTCATTTTGTTCCTCATTAGCATCCATTTTGAAATGAAAAGTCTTTTTGATTTGAAAAATGAACCTTTGAAATTAAAAGTGAATTTCAGTTAGACATTTTAAATTATGCTGAATGTTTACTGAAAATTACCTCAACCAATTCCATATCCTCTCAAAAAATGCTTCATCGAGTGGCATGAGCCAGTGTGTGCCAGCTCTTCTCAGCACACAGACATTATCTATGGCAGTAGGAGTTCTGGTGTTAAAACAGAAAGGGCATATCATGAAAAACTGCCATTTCAGACAGATATTTCATAAATATTAAGGAAAATTGTTTGACATGATAAATGATACTGAAAATCACTATGTGGTAGGAGAGAAAAAATGGCAGCTGTGAATGTGCTGTAGTTAAGTGACAGAAGTTTGGTGATAAAAAATCATGTATTTGTTGTTTCAATAAGAAAAATTAAAGTTTTATTATCGTTTTAATGTTTCAGACATTGAATAGCATGCCAGTAAGGAAGTGTTTTAAACAAACAAGAAAGCTGAAATATTAATTTTCCTGATTTTTCTCTTTTAATCAACTAAGGAGGTGAAGGCAAGACAAGCTGCACTTGCAAAGTTCAACAGTTTCATTAACAAAAAAAAATTAAAACTCTTTCATTTCTTCAAAAAAACACTCCTAGGGAGCAGTATATGAAGCTGACCCACAATCACCAAGCCTTCTCTTGCTTCTTTGCAAAACCACTTGCATCTGCAATGTTACTTTAGCAAGAAGCATCTGTCCATCCACCTCTTTGGATCTGGAGTCTGTTTCTTTCGGTGAGTGCTGAGCCAGGAAGATGATGGCATGTTTTTATTCTTGTCACAGCTCCTTCCTAACTCTTGCATGAAAATATATATATATATATGTACTAAATGTATTTTGATTTGGCCTCCAGAAGGAGGATAGCTTTTAAGACACCAGCATCAGGATCTTCCCTGACTGTTACCTACACGCCAGGCAGTTCTTGCACTGAAAGAGAGACTGACGTCAGAGACTCAGATGGTCTTTCTCTTCATCCACAACCCCCCTTGCAGTGAGTGCACTGCCTGAACAGAGAACATCAGATTTGTGAAAGGGACTGCAGCTGCAGTGATCTCCATAACCTGTTGTTCATTCTCATTGCTTTCTCCCAGCAAACCTGTCCCCCCACGTCCCCCACCAGGAATGGGAACAGATTGCCTGTCTGAACGTGCCCAGGCACAGGTCAGGTGGAGCAGGGACCACAACCTTTTGGGTTTTCCCACTCTGCTTCCACTAGGTCTAGAAGAGAAGACACTGATTTGTTTCTTCAGGTTCATTCTGGTCCTTTAACCATTGTTAATACAGATACCAGACTTGGGGAAAAGAACAAGTTCTACATTTATTTTAGAGAAAAAAGCTGAAGTGTTGTTTTGATTCTGAACTGGGAGCTAAAATGCTCTTGACTTTCTCAACTCCCAGAATTCTAAAAATTCACTTAACATCCTATTTTACTAGCTTTTCAGTTTTGAATTTATTTTCTGTATTTTCCTCTGGTATGTCAATAGCACTCAGTGCTGGTTTTCATCTTTCATTTGGTCTTTTTTGCAATAGCTGAAATACTTATTTTAATAAATTCTTTATTTAAACCTTAAGAGCAGCTGCTACTTGGTGTTGACTAGCACATCTTAACATTGCTTGTAGATCACAGGGTTTCTTTTTCAAATTCTAGCTGAAAGTGTTTTTCACTTAGCTTAATCTTTTTTATAGGTATCTATTTAGATACTATACTTTTGAATGAATTTTAAAAAATGAATGAAGCAGCCTTTTTTTAAATTTGCATGGCATTGTTCTGTTAGACCATATAATCTAGCATCAAACACTGATTTAGACACATGCCTTGCCTAGTTTCTTTCAACTTGGAGGCATCAGGCAGAACCCTTGGGCAATTTGTTTCCAGTCGAGAGATATTAATGTTTCTGTGTGATAAAGTGTTGTTTTTTTCTTCAGTTTCATCTTTCTCTGGCATTAACACTGCAAAGGCAACAAGTGTTGATAAACAAGGTGCTCGAAGAGCCAAACAGCAAACCCACACCAGTGAAAACAGAGTGACATGAATTAGAGGCAAGAGTCATCTTTTGATCCATTAATATATACTTTGTGTGCACATCTAGGTTGCTGCACAGTGCTGTCTCATTTACTCACTGGCTGTATACAAATGAGGTGCCCTTGTTGTCTCTGACCTGTGCCTATGGAAAATGAGCTTTTAAAGCCACAGTCTTGTATATATACTGACCAGTTTGCTGCCAGAGGATGTTGCATATATGTATGGTATCATCATCTGGTAAACAAATTGTACCTGCAGTTTGGTCAGCATCATTAGTTAATTAGACCCTGGCTGTTTAGGCACCTGAAACAAGCAGTGGGAATTTAAATTCATCTGATAAAAGTATTTATTTATAATGAGTCTCACCCCATAATGAGTTCCAGCCAGGGGAGACTGACCATTAGCAGATGACTCACAGCATTACCATAAAGATCAGAGTCACACATTCAGTTTTATAAGGCTTGCATACACTTGTCTAGAGCACAGATTCTAAAAACAAATCTTTGGCTCCAGTTTTTCAGTCATGTTAAATTTGATAAAATTCTCCTATGCCTGTGAGTAAACAGGCAGGATACAACAGACTATTTATTTTATTTCATTTTTTTTATTGCTCTTCCTCTCTACAGTTTCAAGAGGAAAAGAAGCTGAGTTTTTAATATTGTGAGAATGCTCAGCCCTTTTCAGCTGGGAGATGCCAGAAGCAGCTGCAGACCTAAATGAAAGGAGCTCATCTCTGAAAATTTGCTATGCTGTAATAAATGCAGGATTCTGCTGGTGAGCTGCTGATGGCCCTTTAATGTCCTTAGCAGTACTCAAAGCACTGCAGTTCCTCTCGCTCCCTTTCTCCCCATCCCTGCCCACCCAGGCTCAGGATTTCATCATGGGAAGGCAAAGAGTTTGCTGTAACACTCAAGAACTACATTGAGTTTGAAGAAAGGGGTTGTGCCTGGTTTTATCATCCAGCCAGCAGTTTCCCTTCAGCCCAGACTGATGTTCTTTACTGGCATATTAGCTTTAAACATTTGGCTCCCTGTTGTGCAGCAACACAGGGGTTGCTACCTATTTATTTTATCTAAGTAACATATGCTATGAAAGGAAAAATATGTTTTTCCAGTATCCTTATGACATATATTCACAATTAGTTACAAAGCACATTCAAATGAAACCCAAGAACTACCTTTCAGCCTCCAGGTCTCTGCTTCTCTTGCATTAATTTGTGATCATGGGCATCTGCCAGTCTGGAGACTGGAAAAGTGTTATAAACATGACAGATTCCCAAAAAGCACATTTACAGCTGGTGAGGTGAGCCTAGCATGTGTGGATCTTGGTAAAAGGATCTCAGAGTTTAAAGAAGGCTCTGGGAAACCATTTGGACATAGTGCAAATCTTAGAAATCTTAGAAATCTTAGAAAGCCTTAGAAATCTTAGAAAGCCTTTTCTTCCTGAAGTTTGAGAGATGCTGAGTCTAGTCATGCTGTACTTGATTACGGGGTACATGAGGCATAGTACTTTGGGCTGAGAGGTGCAATTCCGAGGAAAGGGGGAAGTGTGACTGATGGGCAAGCCAAACACTGCCTGGAGCAGCTCTGAGTAATGTGGAAGATCTTGTGCTACCAGACACTTGTAATGGTCAGAGAATCACTTGGAGGCAAATGGGCATATGCAGACAGATGATAAAACCACAGGATAGTTTGGATTTATTTGGAGGTTATGGCAGCTGAAAGGCAAGAGTATGGTTCACTGCTGGGTAGCAATAGGAATAACCTCAGCATAAAACCCAAAACCTCTCTGATAGGGAAGGAAAGAGGCCAATTGTTGGGATCCCTCTCAGCCTAACAGGGACGTTTCTAAGCATTGATAAACACATGGTTTGAAAAAGAGCCATATGGGGTTTATGAGACTGTAGCAAATGTGGTGCTTGGAGCCCTGCAGGAGGCACTGAAGCTGGCAGGACTGTGATCATGAGCTGTCACCACAGTCACTAAAGCTCCACGGTTAAAGGCAACAGTCCCCACTGCGGCAGGATGCTGGATGTTTGGAAAAGCCATGGTGTCCAGAATAGCAATGGATATGGTGGCAAAAGCAACTGAAGATTTATAGCAGTCTCCAACATTTGACCTGACTCAAGAGGGCATGGGTGAGAACATGCATGGTGAGAGACTCCCACATGAAGAAATGCTGGCTACAGTAAAAACAAATATCAGATAATCCAATGGTGATAAATTCTATTTCCCTAAGGCAAATAGTGCTCTGGTAACCTCTAACCCTGGAAGTCAGCCCATGGCTGTGTGTGAGACCAAGCAACAACCACTGAAGTCAGAAGTGGTTTCTGGAGTCTGGAGGAAGGGACATCAGTGGCTAGAAGACCACCCACATGCCCATGGCCAGAAGGTGTAAAATTGTCTCTGTCTCATGGAAAAAGTTCTCCTGGTAAAAAGCTCATTTTCTTTCATAAGCTTAGAGTTCTAACCTGAGCTTATCCAGCACTCAGCTGGCAGGTGTTGTGCTATAAAGAAAAGAATCAGCAATCATAATTATAATGGAACATCAGTTTTTCCATAGCTTGGAATATTGCAGTAAAATGCCACCAGAAAGCAAGTTGCTCTGACTGACATGATAGGTATTAACATTGGGAAATCTTTTTTTTTGTCTTAAATTTCCCTCACATTTTTTATTTCAGATGATGCTTTTACAGTAGTTTGAATATTTTTCAGACATAAATAGTCCATTATATAAGACTTTAGCTCTCCCTTTTCTTCTAAAGTTGCTCATTTGTTCTTCTATTGTAGGAAACCTCTTTATAGTTAGGATATGCCAAGAAAATAAAATGGTCCTTTTGCTCCTTCTTCCCAGCATGCTACCCAGCTGTCCCAAAATTTCACTGCTCTTTAGTACTGAATACTTCAAGGGAGAGGGAGATAAATAGCAGGCAAACAAAAGTACCTTTTTATGGGGCAGTTTGCCATTTGGCACAAGCCTCAGTCTGAGTCAGTGTTTAATTGTATTTGCTGATCATAGTTCTGGACTGGATATTTTAAACTAGATGTTATCTATTGGAAAGAAAAAAAAAAAGAGGAGGGTGAAACAGAGGAAAATTCACACTTCAAAGATGTCTGTATGTTTTAAAAATTTTATTTTACCTTTTAGAATAAGCAGCCTAGGAAACTGAGAACATCCACATTATGTTAAATGCAAGTAGAGACTTTGGATTTCCAGTTTCTGAAAATCCAGATATAATTCACCCCTGATGTTGCAGCCAGGATGAATTCATTCCAAGATCTATCCAGAAACATTTAATTCCCTGGTTTGACAAAGACCAGCAATCAGCCACGTTGTATTAGATGTTCAAAGCATTGAGATTATGGTTACTTTTTGCCGAAAGTACCCCCAGTGA
The DNA here is from genome assembly GCA_013398175.1 of Climacteris rufus. NCBI lineage: Eukaryota > Metazoa > Chordata > Aves > Passeriformes > Climacteridae > Climacteris > Climacteris rufus. Next base: position 637,860 of record VZRZ01000799.1, on the reverse strand, counting down.
CCTCATTGCTGTCAAGTACTTTCTGTGGCATTGCACACATGAGCAGCCAACATAGTTCCTTCAGTCTAAAATACCACAGCCATTAGCTAATAGTGAAAAGTTAGGGGGCGTGGTTTTCTGTTTGTTTCGGGCGAGGGGGTTGTACTCCCTTATCCTGTGAACCTGCAATTTGAAATTCCCCAGCTAACCATATTATGAGGATGGGATAAATGTCTGTAAATTGGCAGCTGAGCTATTGAAAAAAAAGAAACATTTCTGGGCTGCCTGTATAGTTTATTAATGGAGTAAAGCAGCATTACTCGACCTGTATGAAAAGTGTCCTGTGTACCGCAGTGGAGTGCAGAAAAGGCAGGTGTGGAGGTTGATGCTGCCACCTCCGCACCGCCTGGAGAGCAGGCACAAGTCTCTCAAAAGTTTGGCAGGTGAAGTGCGACTCTCAGCAGCCTAAAGTTTCCTACTGGCACGGCTCTTCCTCTCCTCCATCGGGGATCCCATGCAGGTGTATCACACTTGATCAGAACGAGAATCCAGCTCTCTGTGGCTAAACTGTTTCCAGGTGCAGGCTACAAACTCCACATTTGGCTTCTCATGCTCCACCTTCCCCAGAGCAGCCTGCAGCAGCTGTCACAAAATGGTACCAGTTAAAAAACCCGTCCATTTTCATAGTTCAATTTCTTTTAGATTTAATGACCATTGTAGAAAATAAAGGTAGAAAATGACCCCCAAAAAACAACCCTGACCACCTTTGGGAATTTGGAGTGGAGTTTGGCATAACTGTGGACAGGGAAGGGGGCAGAACATCAAGCCCCATGGTGCGTGTGCGTGTTTACCAGGACAGCTTTTCCTTCTGAGAATGATCCCAAAATTTGTTTTCTTATTTTCAAACAAAGCCTCCGGAGGAAGTATGAGAAATGGAATAGATCACATATAAAATACCCAGGTGGAGTGTTGCTGGTTTAAGTCTTTCATCCTTAAATTGTGAAGAACGTTGAGAGTTTCATAAAACCTGAAGGATACATCTGTGTTCCTCCGGCAGTGCAATAATAAAATCAGTGAAGGTTGAGGCTCCTGTGTGGCTCCATCACTCACAATAAATATTTGAAAGGTATTACGGCTCTACAGTAGATGAGGCTGTCAAAGAAGGCCACTTTCAACAGATCATGCTAAATTATAGCATGTGAAAACTACCGCAGATTAGCGGCTCTTCGTTCATTCAGTGCTTAATGGCCAGTCTTGAATGGCAGGCAGGAAGAGGGAAGGTGATGGTATGTGGTGATGTCTTGAACCCCGTTCTGCTGCTGCCTGCCCTGCACCTTTCAAATGCCAGGGAGCTTCGGCCTCTCCAAGGAGGTTGGCAGCAAGTGCTCGGAGCAGACTCCTTGGTGGCCGCTGCACACTGTGCTGCCCAGCACACCCTCTTTGTGGAGCGTTTTCCTTTTCCCTGATCTCACTGAAGCCAGTCAGGCTGAAAATGTGTTTGGCTCTCTGGATATCAAGCTACAACCAGCATCAATGTCTCCTCACTCTTGGTGACTAGGAATAATCCATCCTTGCCTGCCCTGCCTGCCTCTGCCCCCTGCTCACCCTGACACCAGCTCTCCTTCAAGTCTTGGTCAAATCAGCTCCCTCTCTCCACTTGCAGCAAGTTCCAAATGGCACTCCCAACACTTGTTTCCCTTTTTGTGTAGATCAGATGGATGAAAAGCTCAATAGAAATGAATTATTAGTAATTGTAGAATGAATTGTTAGTATTTATTTTGCCTCTGGCAAACTCTGCCTTTTTAAAGGAAGTGCCAATAATTAGTTATGGTGTTTTAATTCAAGGGAGCAATCTGTAATTAACAAAGGGATTCTGTATTTTATATCTGACTTTTATTATTTTTATTAATCAGCAGTACTTCACAGATGTTATATTTTGAGTTGCTTTTAATGCTCTTTTGCATATTTTTTTCTCACTTCAAGGTGGAATAATTGTGTGAAATATTTTTATCATATTTTAAGACACAATCAACCTGACAGGGAGACTCTGTTCATGTCATATTGGGTCTTGTGTCAGTGTTGTACAAGTTACTTCAGGTGCTCTTCGGATAATGTAAACTTAATTTCTTGTACTTTAAGGTTTGATGCTTTGTTTTTTCTATGGTGTAAGTCACCTGCTGAACTTTAAGCATAAAGGTTATATAGAGACTTAGTTTACTGTCCAGTTTCTTCTCTTCACATTAGAGGTAATTTCTATTAACTGAGTGGTTAGCCATCATTGTGCAATATTTAGATAAAAATAACTCGTGTCATTGTCCATAGAAAAAAAATATTTCTCAGTCGATTTTTTATTTCTAAAATTTAGTTTTCTGGTGAACTCAGATGTTCTACATGTCAGCAAACTGTATATCCCAAATGGCCAGTTTCACTGTGAAATATATTTTGTTCTAGTAAATGGTTGTTCTTCATGGGATTTTAGTCTGGATAGCTGAAATTGGTATTAAAACCTGGTAAAGACTAAGGGATGATACCTGAGCAACTTTCAAAGAGCTCATATTTTTCTATATTTTGCTTTGGAGACATATGCATTCAGTTTTAAGTGTCTAGCTCAGAATGACTATGGACATTAATTTCCTACAAGGTGTGTATGACCATTCATCAGTTTGTGTCTCTTTAGAGACATCAGGAGGCACAGTCTCCAGGATAGTATTCTCCTTAAATAGGTTGCCTTACTGCAAAAGCTGGCAGAAAAATTCCTGAACAGCTTCCCATTGCTGGCATTAGCAGTTAACACCTTTCTTGTATATGACAGGCCACATGAAAGAGGTGTATGGTCACCTAAGCTCACTGTGAAAAGCAAAGTAAAATGGTTCAGAGCTGTCAGTACCTCAAGATATATATTTGTTCCTTGCTGTTATGTCCTGCATGCACCATGCAACCTCTAAGCTGATAGCCCCTGGATTTTAATTTTCAGACTGAATCCCTTGACACTTTTGCAGTCCTCACAGCTTTGGTGGCATAGCCACTCCTGCAAAGTGTAGCCTGATCAAGGGGTTGTAACTGCAGATTTAGTCTGAATGTTAATGCATGTGGAATTGATGTAAGGGGGGAGGGGGAGTAAATTTTTTTTTTCAAACAGAGATGCCTGTAGCCAGGTGAAATTGGTGTGATCCCACCAGTCTCCTGCTTAAAAGGCTCCTGCTGGGGCTGGCAGAAATAGTGATGTGACCCCTGCCTTGGAGCAAGGGACGTGTGTATTCATCCAGGCTTTGCAGTGAGGGCAAAAAGCCTCTAGCTTTTTTCCTCCTACCTCTCCCTCCTCTTGTGTCTTTCCTTCCTCCCACAACTCTACATCTGGATGTAATTGCTATTGTTTGTTTTGAAATCATTGGGGAAACTTCAGGAAAAAAAAGAAAAAGGTTAGCATATTGCTATCTTGCATCAGCCTTTATTTCCTAATTTGTCCTTAAAGATATCTTTTAGAAAGAGTACCCAGGATTTAGGATGCCTAAACCAACTATAAGCTGAACCTTCTTAGATATCCTAGTGACCTTCCTTCCCAAATCCCCTCCTAACTAGTGATTCAAAATAAGCCAGACCTTCCTTAAGGGGAGTGCTTACCTGTGCCTAATTAGAGATTTAACTATAGCCTTAAATACTTTGCCTAACAGGAATCATGAAGTGAATCGCAGCCTTGTGAAAATCCCTGGCAGGGAAACGTTAGTTCTGAGGCTTCCAGATGGTTAACCATGCCCTTGTTTTCAACTCCGCTGAATAGTGCACGAAAAGACTCACAGCTAGAAATACTAGGGCTTGCATTTATTTATTTATTTATTTATTTAGGGTTATATTCCCATGAACACAAGTTCATGATTGTCTTGAAAGAAAAGTTAGTGAATGTTGGCATTTACTAAATAGGAAATGCCTTCCTGTGCCAATGTGTGCATGAGGTAACGCAATTTTCTAGGGTGGTGGAGAGAATGTCCTGAAAGTCCCTCTTACTTATTGTTGCTGAACAAAAGAATGGAAAGAAAAAGGGAATAGACCAAAAGATGGAAAGAAAGAAAAGGAAGAAAGACTTAAGAAGCTAATAACAGTGAAAGCTCACTGCCCAGGATATGTCTCTTTCCGTGTTTGAATGATTTTTCTTTGTAGACAGCTTTGCATGGCACTATTTTTAGAATCTCTTTAATAATTGATCTCTAGTGATTGTGCTCAGCAGTTAGAACAGGCAGGGAAAATAGCATCTCAAAGAAAGTGTGCACCAGGGTAATAATTTAAATCAAACCACATTAGAGTGTGCTCCCCGTTCTCCCCTCCCCCAGAAAGGTGAAATTCTGCAGAACACTGAGCACAGGGGAAAAATGAAAATTGGTCAAGTTTACAACATGTAATAAAATCTATCAAGAGAGTTTATGTTTTAGAGGTGGAGCACAGGAAGAGGTGGTCTGGTCAGCTATTAATGAATTGCTGTGACTAGGTGGTTTACGAGGGGAGCGCCTCAAGTTCCCACCATCAGCAGTGAATTAGGAGAGAACAGCATGCCTCTAAATTGCAAGGAGAGCATTGTCACAGAGGCAAAACATTTGTCAAAACACATTGAAACAGGCACAAAGCAGCAGTCCAGTGAAACACAGAAAGCTTCAGTGGCACTGTCGCTGTTTGATATATTTGGCTCCTGCCTGGCTGCACAACCAAGGACGTGGCAGTCGCTGGCACAGGGCTGGTGCCCACTCTGCTCCTGTCAACTGCCTCATACAGGCAGGTTTGCCCATCCTGATTGCAAAGTGTTGTCCCTAACATTTCCTCTTACAAGCAGCAAACTTGCAGCTCTCACAGGGAAAAATGGCTGAGGTGTGGACAGTAAATCTATGATCAATGAATCACTGTCTAACTTCTCTTGAAAATACAGGGACAGCAGCTACTATGGCAATTTGTAGATTAATACCACACTCTTTGATTTTTTTTTTTGTGACCTCTATCCATCCTAATACTGTTATTTCAAACACAGTTTTATAATATTTTTTCATTATATTGTGACAATGTTTTTATTAATGATATGTCCAGGCCTGATGGCATGGTTAAGCCCTCATTAAGAATTTGAGACATTTACTTTGCAGTCCCATGTTAGTTGCTTTGTCTTAGTTTAGCATGTTTTATTACTATACAGACAGAAAACATTTTGAAACAGAAAAAGAATATAAAGTATTATGATTAGCACTTAGTGACTGACTTTAAAAATACAGAAGTAGAAAAAACTCTGTTATTGTCTCACAATGTAATATTACAACACAGTAATAATTAGAATCGATTTCTGAATAAACCCCCAGGAATTGGTAACAAATTCAGAATTTCAAAAATTAAATGACAAGATTCAAGCTTCTATTCCCTGGAATTTTTCTTTTAACACAAAATCTCATTCTCTTAAGAAGACTGAAACAAAGATGTTGAGAATTTCTTACCAACAAAGGGTCTAAATGTTTACCTGGTCTGTTCAGGTTGTCTGAAAACCATGTGTAAACTTGAAAATACACAATAATCCACTGGGAGTAGGAGATAGGTCTTCATAGATAATGACAATATAGAAGCTGTATTTTCCTTTTTATGAAGTTTGATTTTCCTATCAGCACATGGAAGATTCCCCTCAGCAATTTTTTTCAAACCTTTTACAACCACTGGAGTTTATTCTTTAATATTTCAACTCATATTCTTCTTTCATATGACCTTCGTCTTCCACTTCTGTGACAGTTTGTATAAAATAATAATATTGACAGTGTGATATGAGAGATATCCCTACGATAAGCTGGTGTCAAATTTATTGGCTTCCCTTCAAGTTTTAACTACTTGCCTGGCAGAGTGAAAAGATGCTTCTTAAAAGAAATTATACTAGCCTAGATCATAAAGATCCACTAAAAATATTAGAAGTATCATACAGGGTATTGGCCTTCTTTCCTGTTCTGAACTAACATGGAAAGGATTCTCTTTGAAATTCAAGAAGAGGATTACAAATAATTTACTTATCTCTGTTTTCTTTGTTATTTGGGCTTTTATTTCCTTAACAAAAGAAAAAAAAAAAAAAAAGCTTTTTTGACTTTACTTGTAACAAGACTGATTTTTAAAGCATTTACTTGCAACTAAATTTTAAGCTCCTGGGTTTTGACAAAATTTGAGTTGTTGTATCCTAGCTAATGAACAATAGGCTGACCTGGTTCTTGGAATACTTAGCTTAATCTGGGAGTTGTCCAGAAAACGAAAAAGTAGGGAAGTTAATGTCTCAGGATAAGTTGATCTTCAGTAAATGTGTATTATATAAATAGATGCAAATTGTTAGCACTGGAGTGTGTATTGCCTGTCTGCAGGCAAACTAATTTTAAAATTAGAATAAAAATGTCACATAATAAGGAAATCTTGGCAGACTTGGAGAAGGTATTGTGTCAAAAACTGGTAGTTTGACGACAAGGCCGAAACTGTGATTGCTGCTGCAGGCTCGCCTGGGCTATCGCAAGGCAAGAGGAGGCACAGAGGTAAGGCCAAGGTGTACTTAAAGACAGCTTGTATATTTTCCACTTATCTGTAACTGGTGGCTTTGGGACTGCAATGTGACTGAGGGGACTCTTTGCTAAGCCTATGATCCACACTTTTTTGACTTGTCATCTTGGGAAGATCAGCCTGAGAAACTCTGAGTCCCGCACCCTGGTGATTTCTGGAGACTGGGTCTGAGCAAGATGAGGTGTGGAACATGCCTAGGACATGTCTGCTACGGCCTAAAGGACCCAGACAGAGGATGCCCATGAGGGGTGTGAGCTGTGCATGACAGATGTCCATGGGGTCTAGTCCCAGGGCTGAGCCCTATGGTTGGTGACTGCAGACATGGTGGGACAGCATGAGGGAAAGATAGAAGTGCATAAGGCCAGTACTCTGATCTCCTTCCTGAGAAGACATCAAGGTTAGATGTGGAAAACATAGACTAATTTCTTTCCAATAGCACCTTTACTAAATAAAAAATAGAAAGATTGAGCTAAAGTTGAGCAAATTCCTTAGTCCCTGAGGAACAGAATGGCTTTGCTGTGGATTTCTTCTTTTATCCTCCGTTTGCTTGCCCTATCCTCAAGTGCTTGCTCTGTCCTCTCTGGTGCTCCCAGCAGGGAAGAAAGATGTGTTTGGGGCTAGCTGAGAGTATTGCACACACAGCTTGGCAGCTTGGCCACTACTCAAAAGAACTGACAACAGACAACTTTTACCTGTATGTTCCTCAATAAAAGCAGTGTCTTGGGCTCTGCCTACATGCCCTTGTCTACAAAATTTGTAGGACCCTAAAAGTCCTCATGAGTGCTCTGTCCCAGTGGCCAGGAGGAATTTGTCAGTTCTGTGGGAAGTAAAGAGAAAAAAGGGAACGCCACTAAGGCAATGTGCACGCAATGTAAACATGTTATCAAACTGGTCTCAAAAGTACACAGAAAGAGAAGTTTGGCCTTCCATTTGAAAATAAACTATTTTAAATTTGTTAATGTCATATATAACAGAATATATACAGCACTATCTAAATGCTAAACAGAGGGAAATATCATTGCAAGTCGGTGGGCTTTTATATGAATAAAAGAAGAATTAAACTTTTATTTGGAGACTTAGCTGATAAGAAAAAGTTACTGATGGAATGACAGAGGGATAGAGAGATATGAATAGGCAATAAAAAATTAATTATATTGTTTTCTTTTCAGCCTCATATTTGATTTTATGCTTACTGGATGTTGGCTTCTATTTATTCGGGAGTTTAGTGTCGGAATTATATCAAAATAGAAAATAGAAAATTTTTAAAAATCCCAGAAGCATGAATTCCTTGGAACAAAAAATTCATTGTTTATGGTTTACAGGTTGGCTGATATGCAAAGAATAGGTGTGAGTAACATCTCTCTGGAGAAAGGTAGCAATATACATAGATCATTATACTTGCAGGCATTCAGCAGAATGGCAATTTTCAACTTCACAGACTTTCCTAAAGCTCAGCTGCATGAACCAATTGGACCCATGAAATTGAAAATGAGCTCAGATTAGTTTGAAGGGATTAGAGCTACAAAGAGCATCCACAGAATGGTGAACTTGGCCTCTCTGAATTATCTGAATCCAACCTCAGAAATTCTAGTCGGAAACTTCATTTGATGGAATTTGCAGTGTGCTGGAGAGCATCAAGTGGACCTGTGGTCCCAGAGATGGCTTTGTGGCTTAAATGTTGTGAGCTCTCAGCTCAAGCCTGACTCCTCTGAAGCTATTTAGTATTTAAGGGTATTTAGGTGGATTATATGTCAGCTGGAAAGCCCATGAGTCCTAACTGTTCGTGTAAGCTTGTAACTCTACTTCTGTTCCTCTTAAACTTCTTTTTTTTCCGAATTATGAGTGATGGGAATTAGCATTAAATTTATTAATTTTGCTTTCAGTGGTGGGAGAAATAGAGGAATTTAAATTTAATTTCTGCTAACTTTTTTAACAAAGGAGACAGAGATAATAGTCAAATATCTGGAAAATCATTCATGCTCCACCTCGTTAGCATGCCCAGTGTTCTCTGTATGAGACAACTTCTACCACAGATTACTAAAATAATAATAATAGTTCTTTTACTACATCCCAGTGTCCCAGCATTATGGAGATTATAGGGAGGTAAGATCTTCAGTAAGAACTGTGGTGGCTGAAACACCTGTATTGGTAACAGAAATAAAAGCTACCTACTGTTGGGAAGGCACCCATTTTCTTTTACTGCGTGTGACATTCTCATCTCTTCAGTGTTCAGCCATTAAGGTATAATGAACTTCTTAATATGCATTTGTTTACAGACACAACTGACAGAGGGATCATTTAATTTGGTCTTCAGTGTATTTTCTCAAAAGTGAAAGCCTACCACTCCTCCTACTGAGATATTTTCTTTGTGCAGGTAGTAAGGGATTCTATTCTAAAGAGAAAAAGAGCTTTTACAGATTTTAGGATCACTTGATGCACTGGTAGTTTTTTAAACTGGGACTGCCAGCAATTGTATCAAAGCAGAACTCTAGGCACAGACTCATTGCACCATCTGTGCATTTGATAAAAGACATGTTCATTTAAGGATATGCTGAAAGGGAGATAGATGAAGAAATTAAAGACTCCTATATTCATGGACACTAGACTGCAGTACAGTGCAATGGTGTCATTGTACCTAATTTCTACAAAACTGTACAGTCTTGTCATCAGCAGTTTTATTTTTACAATAAAGGTTAAAAATTAACAAAAAATGTATAAAAATCTTTTTCACATATAGTTAAATATCTCTCTTTCCATAGAGGCTGATGTTTTGATATTTGCTTGGGTTTTTCTCCCCTCTGAAAGCTTGAGAGAAGCTCCTGTTATCACAATAGCATATTTCTGCCATTGCTCTTAATCAGGTTGTCCTTAGCTAACATGCAATCATTGTCCTTTATTAGGATACCCATTACAAAATGACCATTACTTTCTGTGTCAATCTAAAGAGAATGAAATTACTGTTAGTGTGCTTTTTAATAGTCTCATGGTGAAAAATCAACCCTTAGAAATGGAGAGTAATGGAAAGAAAATGACCATTTCATACTAGTCAGGTAGACACAGCAGAAGGCATCTGAGTATTAATTATGTGGGAAATGCAAAGGCTATCCATTGTTATGTTATCAAAATCACTTGGGCCAAGGCAACAGGCAATTGTGAGATGCTAAGTTTACTGAAGGATCCATTTCAAATTATATGCTTTCATTTAGAAACTAATTTAAAAATTCACTTGTGAACACATGGAAATATCAATTATGTTCTGAAAGTGTGAGGGCATCTACATTAGGAGGCTGAACACTGTTCTTCCTACATGGCAATGTAGTTAAATTTGGCTTGAAGAGAAAAATTCAGTTCAAACTTATTAAGAGGACACACACATAATCGATACATATAAACACGTATTTGCAGAGTATATACAAATGGATATTTTGGTACTTTATACATATTCATTTCTCTGTTCTAAAATGTTTCTTGGAATTGAGAGTGTTTTATTAGACTAGTAAGTAATTTAAGGCTTTGTATTCCATTTGGGAAACTATGTATTTCTCACTAATTTATTTTCACTACATACTCAGATGTATAAATGCACTTACAGCAAACTTACAAAGCCCTCAGGAAGCAAAAATTGCCTCGTATTGAAGAAATTTTATGGTACCATTAAGGCTGACCCTAGATAACTGGTTAGGAAAGTTTTATGCTATCACTGCACCATCCAAGGTAAAGTGCTAACCTGGCATTGTTATGGCTTCTGAAGTTAAATGGAGTTTCCTGATAGGTTTTAGCAGTTACTTTACAATTGTTATTCGTTAACAGGTACAGATCTTGTATGCTTTACTATCACTACTTCAAACAGGAACAAAAATAAGGGATTTAAGAGCACTGTAAATATCCAGTGCTGGCATATTACAGTGGTAAAAATCCTGTGAGCCAAATTTTCAAAAATATTTGATGTTCAGGCTTAATTATTAAATGAACCTAGATCATAGTTCTGTACTTCAGACAGCAAAGCTATGGGGGAAAATCTTGCTCCAGTAACTGTTTTGGAGAGAAAACCTGTTAGTGTGACTGGACCCAGCATGCCACCCCGGCACACTGACCAACAGCATCACCTTCGAGCCTGGGGAGGAGAGAGGAGCGTGCAATCTTGGAGCAGAAGGGCTACTGATGTTTCTTTGTTCTGCTAAGATTAGAAGCACCTGCTTCTAACCCTCAAGGTTGAAGAACAAGGCTGGATTATTAAGTTTCAAATATCATATTAAGGTGCAATTACTTTCTAATTCAGCAAATTCAGGAAGTTTGCAGAATATGAGGCTTTGAATTTCACCAGCTTTTTGAAACAAATATCTTTAGACAGTGCTTAAGACACATTTGCATTTAGATATATATATAGATGAAGATATGAATATGGCAGGGTGGAAGCAAGGCTTGTAGAAAAACTTGTACATCCCTGCACTAGATTGTTGTCACAACACAAATTCATGGAATATAAAGGGTGAATATGTTTGTATTTGCATTATCTTCATTTGATGATGAACAGAAAAAGATAGCAGAAACCAAACTTTTACATCACTAACACTTTCTCTAGTACAACCCTCAAAGCACAAGCTTAAAATGGTCACAGCATTTCTTGCACCATGAGGAAGACAACACTGAAAGCTGATGCATGGCCACTGGCATCAAGTCAGATACTGCTGTAGGTGGAGCAGGTAGCAGAGTGAGACACTACCCTTTAAAAAAACAACATGCTTTGGGCTAAATTTAATTGAAATTTCATTCAATGCCATCCTGCTGTTTCTAAGAAGAAACATAGGCAAAAGTAATGTCTGGTTTTCACTTACTAAAGCCAAACAAATAGAAGAACCCAACAGACTTTCCTGGAATGCCCCATTTCCCCAAAGACCTGAATCAGATCTTTGAAAATAGCCATTGTTTTGGAATGTGCAATTTTGTTCTTCCCATGAGCAACCACTAAAATTACACATTTTGTAACTATTGCTCAAATATTGCAGTAGAGATTTCTTTTAATTCTAGTATTTTTCCTCATGTTTTCACAATATTTTGTAAATTCTCTAAAAGATTTAGTTGTCTGAAGCTGCAGCTGTACAATGAGTTTAAGCAGCCAGTCTTGGCAGTGTTCTGGATCTGTTAAGGAAATACCAATGGACTATTGATTTTCTGCCCCTTGCAATTTTTTTTTTTTTTTTTATGTCATAATATGCTGCACAGAGGTTTTGGCTCACAATGTTAATAACTGAAATTATCTGACATGCACTGATCATATGTGCCTTGTTTCTCATGAGGGCCTTTTGCAGGTCATTGTTTTCTCAAGAACATGATATGTGTGTTTTATCAGCTCTTTAGCATGTGGTGCTGCCTATAACATATTTAATTATCTGCACAGATTTGCAGTTGGTTTTAATTTCATTGAAATGGTTGATCAGTCAAGTCACTGACAAGCAAACAGCTGTGTTTACTTCTATTGGTACTTTGTTTGACCAATTTACTTTGATCCCTCTAAAAAAGAAAAAGCCATTTTTATTCTGGTTTTTGCTCAGAAGAAAATTAATTTGACATATACAGGCCTGTATCCAAACTAGATTTCTGTTCTCCAGGCATATTTCAAATGATGAGGAAGTTGGGTCTCAGTCCCCATCCTACTAAAAGTGTTAGGGGAGCTGACTGGTATTCTCTGGATCACTAGCAGTGACAGAAGAGGAGACAGTGAGGGAACAGTCTGCATAAGGAGAAATCAGTCTGCAGGCAAAGTTAAAAAAGAGATCTAGAGAAAAAGGGAAAAGACCAGGAATAACTATATAAATTACCCTAGTCTGTATATATTAAGGGGTGTCAGAATAAGCTCATTACACTTGGGCTTTGATGAACATTAGGACACTAAGGAAGCGCAATGGATCTGTGATGGATCTCAGATTTGGAGGCTGTAATTAGCTATGCAGAGGGAATGATCACGGGATAAGGAGTCCAACTGCATGAGAAGGAAGTCAAGGTCACTACCAGGAGCTTTCAAAGAAGCATGACACTTCAATCCATGCAAATGGACTATTTCCGGAACCTGAGGTTCTTCAAGGACCTTGGATGCAAGCTTTGCTTTTTGGAATTTCTCTGAAGTTCCTTCCATCCCAGCAAAGTATGTGTTTAATTCCCTTTTAGTGTTGTTGCACCTTAACAATAGTAACCTATTAGACCTCCACTAGGAAATTACAGAATTAGTTTTGCCTGTGTCACTTTAATTAGCCTCTCCTTGCTCTGCACATAAAAAATTTACTCTTTGCAAGATAGGCTTTAACTGCGTGATGAAATTTTTCCCTCTGGACTCAAGCTTCTTTCATTGCAAAGAATAGTTCTGATACAGCAACAAATACAAACTGTGCAGCCAAGGATGCTGTTTATCTACAGATCCCCTGCCTCACCTGTTATGAAATTAGAGATTGTACAGAGGAACTGAAAACAGGGAAAAAAAATTAGCATCGTGAACTACTTTCCTGAAGGCTTTTTTCCTTGCTCCTGCCATGTTGTTTTAACGCAATATTAAAACAAGAGAAAGGCAGTGGAACTTTTACAAGTCCCACTTGAGTAGTTCCACAAAATGTTGTATTAAATGTCCCGTTAACAGAGATTCAGTTTCTGACCATGTGCAAGTTACAGTGCTGTGCCGCTGGTTGCTTCTGTAATAGATCCAAAGAGTCTTTTCTACCTTACACTGAATAGCAGCCATAATACACATGTGGTCACTTACTCCTTCTCAGCTGAAGGTGTAGTGACTTCCATGTAAGCTGCAGTAACTGGGACGCGAGTGGCAGGAAGAATGTCAAATGCAACAGCAGCAGCACCTCATTGAAACCAGTCTTTCAAAGAGGAGTTAAAGGTTCACTTTAACAGAAATTTGAGGGTCTGATCTCTGTGAGCGTTTGAGGACTCAGAATCAAATGAAATCTGTGAGAGGTGTGCTTTGGATATAAATGATGCCAAATGATGCTGGCTACATCTAAACTCTCTAAGCAGGTAGAATGCCTCTTTAGCCTATGCTTTTTTTCAAATCTGAGCCTCAATTCCTGTTATTTAAAGTGCAGTTAGTATCACTCTTTAATCTCACAGACATTTAAAAAAAAAAAAAGTAGTATTTGCAAAACTGCTTGAATGCTTTAGCGATATGTGCCAAAAAACCTGTAAGTAAATTGTTATGTTCAGAGCAAGGAGTCAAGTGTGAAGCTGAGCCATTAGCACTGATGATAAATTAAATGCTGAACAGCTTCTCCTAACGTGAGTACCATCCATCCATGCTGTTGTTTGGTTCAAGGAATCTGCAAAGCAGTAGTATGTGACCATGTGCTTAAAAACTCCTTGCTAATGCATTCTCATCACAGGAGTAAATTGAACTGCACAGGCCAAGAAAGCAGGAGCTTAGGAGTAGCCTTGAGAATGAAGTGAGCAATAAGGTGGAGTGGGGCATGCCATATACAACACTCTGAAGTTTATTGCATGGCTGTCTTCATGCAGGATTTTCTGTAGTTACAGAAGAGTTTTCCATAGGAACAAGTTACTTTCCTTCTAAGAATGTGATTTGTCTTGTTTATTGGTTTTTGCTAATTGTGACTCTTCATGGAGAGTTTTTAATATGTGGTTCTTCTCAGGATCACTCTTTTTTTTCTAAATGAAATTTACTGTTATATTTGGAAGAGAAAAAGAAATAGCACAAATTTACCTTTCTTCTAAACATGAAGACTAGAACCTGCTCCATCTCTGCTGGAAGCAGTTTTGTAATAAAGTGTTTTAATTACAAGTAGTCTTGCTGTCCATGATAAAAGTGCATAATCATGCTGCACTGTGAGCTGTGACTGATACCTCTGTCTCTTTCTTTCCCTGACTTTCTCTTTTCCTGAACTGCACTTTTGCCAAAAATATCATGTATACTTGCATTTAGTCACTTGGATGTGCTGAGCAGCTGGTACTAATGATTAGAAACAGTTAAGTAATTTACCTAGGGAGTGAGTTTGTTAATTTGATTTTGGAGTTCAGTTTGTGGGGTAACACAAAGGAACATGTGGTATGTGGGGGCAAAGAAAAATACATTATGTGAAATAAAAGGCATAAAATGACGCAGCTGTGCAAAGTGGAGGTTCTCCCTTACCTCCTGTGTCAGGTCAGAGTTAAGGAGACAGTTTTGGAGGGTCTGTTACTGGCTGGAGAGAAGCAGAAAAGATTAACAAATTTATGAAGTGCTTAAGCTGGGGTAGAACTAATTTTCTTCACAGTGGCTGGTATGGGGTTATGTGTTGGATTTGTGCTGAACACAGGGTTGATAATATAGAGATGTTTTGTTATTGCTGAGCAGGGCTCACACAGAGCCAAGGCCTTTTCTGATTTTCATACAGCCACACTGGCCAGGAATTTGGTAGTGCCTGGGAGGTTGGGAGGAGACTCAGCCAGGGCAGGTGACTCAAACTGACCAAAGGGATATTCCAGACTATATGACTTCATGCTCATCATATAAAGTGGGGGAAAGAAGGAGGAATGGGGGCATGTTTGGGGGGATGGTGTTTGTCTTTTCAAGTCACCATTAAGTGTGATGAGATGCTGCTCTCCGGGAGATGGCTGAGCACCTGCCCAGGGGAAGCAGTTAATTTATTCCTTGTTTTGCTTCGATTGTGTGCACAGCTTTTTCTTTCCCTATTAAACTTTCTTCATTTCAATCCATGAGTTTTCTGGCTTTTACCCTTCTGATTCTCTCCCTGATCCTGCTGGTGGGGAAGTGAGTGAGTGGCTGTGTGGGACTGGGTTGCTGGCTCGGGCTAAACCATGACAGCTTGTTTCCCAGTATAAGCTCAAAATCTTGTTTAGCCCCTTTGAAGTCTATAAGGATCCTCTACATTTATTAAACAACAGAAAGCATATTGGTACTCAGAATGTTGGGTTTTAATAACCAGGTATGTCCAGATTACTCAAATTATTGAGTAATGCAAAGTTTTTGGTTTTTTTTCAAGGCAGTAGTAAATCCACACCCAATATAAATCAGCAAACAAGCTTATTCTAAATTTTTACATGGAGTTCCTGAATCCTTACTAATTTCTTTTGCCGAAATGTGTCAGAACTTAATAAAAAGGTTAGTAGCATTACAATTTTGTTTGTGATCTGGGGAGAGAAGCAAAGCAGGGGTTGATGTGTCAGCCTGTCCCTTTTTGTGGAAGAGCCTTGAGGGATATTGTCCTGCAAGTGAGATAGAAGTTTGTTTTAATTCCCAGCCAAGATCAGCCAAGTATTTTCTGCCACTGGGTCTATCGATAACAGGGAAAAACAAACCAGTCAACAAGAAACAGCAGGCACTATATGGGTATCACTGGTAAGCCAAAGCTGCCTCTAGGTGGTTTTCCCCCCGCAACAACTGTCTCTTCTCATGATACAGAAAGCCATCTTTGGTCACACAAAGAATGTTTAAGAAGCCAAGCCAGAGAAAAGCAGAAACAGGGTTTTGCAAAGAATTTTTTTTGACAACTGAAAACACTTAAGAGAAAAAAGGGTTTCGCAAGGAGTATATATTTAAAAAGTACGTTTTAAAATTAAGTTGGTTTCTTTTCAGTTAGCACCACTTCTGAAAAGCTATTTCTTTGCATAAGACCTGATAGTGTAGAAGGTTCAGGTATGTGACATGCTCTCTGATGCTCTGGTATTGCTTATAGTACAATTATCCATTAATATGACTGCATTTTAATTACATTTAAAAGTTCATTCTAATCACAGGATCATAGAATATGTCAAGTTGGAAAGCACCCATAAGGATCATGGGGTCCAACTCCCTTCCCCCTGAAGGGCTACCTAAAGCTAAACCATATGACTAAGAGCATCATCCAGATGCTCCTTGAACTCTGTAGTACACATTTACCCTGGGACCAAGGGAAGAATGCGTGCAAAGGATTTAAAGTTTACAAGATACATGGAGTCTTTATTTCTTTCTAGCAATTTTTTATATCTTAATGATGTTAATATGAGTAAAGTAAAAACAAGAAAACAAAAAACCAGTTACTTTTTCATTCAAGTTAAATGTCTGGGTAATGTAGATAAGAAGTCTTCATTACTGTTAACCTGAATTGTTTACCATCATATCAGGGTCCAGCATTTCTCATCAGGGGTTACTTTCACAGCCAAGGCTGGTTTGAAAATGGTCTTTCAGCACTACTATGAGAGACTCCACATGTGATTGGAAGCTGTGCTTTTTAACAGTGTGAATCACATAATGAAAAGAATGTAAAAGGATTTGGATTTTCTGTTAAATATCTTGAAAAACTGGCCTTTAGCAATGAGTCCTTATCACAACCTCAGGATAGTCTAGTATCTCTCATTTCTCTGACTTCACAACTGTTGAGGTTGCTATCAACAGCAGGCCGTAAAATTTGGTTCATTCCCATTGCTTTTGAGTCGCTTCTCAGTCAGCCCCAGATCAGGTTTCTGTATGGAACTGTTTAGCAACTCCACTGGAAAATCTAACCTGTATAGAAGACAGCTTTGGCTTCCCAAAGTAATAGTGTGAGACAGAGCAAGCAATTTTGGTCTATTTCCCCATTTTTGTAGGCCTTGCCTGTAAACTGCCAGTTGTATTTAGGCAGTCAGTGGTGTTCTGCAACGCACCGGGCCAGCGTAGATCAACAATTTATGTGAAATCACCTTTCACCCTTTATTTTGTCACAATTCAGATAACTTGTAACTTTCTTGGACACCCTCTGACACTTGGCAGTGAAATTCACGTGTAGCAAGTTCTTTTTTTTCCCACTCTTTTCTGCTGGAACAGCATTCAGAGAGGCTGTTCTGTTCCAGAGCATCTTTAAGGCTTCCTGTCCACTGGTATCAATACTGCTTTCCCTTGGGGCTTACTTTTCTTGGCAAGACTGGTGAGCTACATCTAGTAACCTTTAGATCACTACTCAAGGCATATTTTTTGCTGTTTCTGTTTTTTTCATTGGGGTTTTGAAACCAGATACATAATTCATGTAGCAAGTGTAATTTCTCATTGTCATTGTGCTACAATATGGCATGTAGGACTAATCAGTAAATTAAAAAAAAAAATACACTGGAAATTAAAAGACCATGGTGACCATGGTGGGAAGTAAAAATATGTGGGTATTCTTAGTTGGTAAGATGGAAATGAAGGGTTGCAGTTGTATGCTACTACTGCCATTCACAGTGTTCTCTCTCATTTTTCCTGTGTATGATGCTTTGAGGGCCACCTCCATCAATTAGAAGTTTAATTGGAAGATCATGTAATGGAGTTAAAAGCTTAAATTAGTCACAAGTGTACAGACACGCTTAAAAGTAAAAACAAGAAGTTAAAAAAAAAAGCATATCACAGTTTAAGATGCTTTTCAGTTGCTCAGGGAAGAGAACCAGTTTTACAGTATTAATTAACATTTTAGGGCATGCTATATCCAAATAGCAGGAGACTGTGTGTATGTGTGTGTGGGAGGTGTCATTTCACCACAGAAAGACCGAAATAAATAAAAAGCGGTCATTTTCTGAAAGGTAATATTGTACTTACTGTGGTACAATTGAAAGGTGAAAAACATGGTTTTACTGTCAAATAAAGATTGGATGTTTTGTCAAATGACATTAGAAAAGCCTAGCACTAAAACAGTTGAGGAAAAATTTGAGGTGTATGTGCATCTTGCTCTCCTTCTGTTGTTAACTGCCTCTCTGTGTCTCTGGCAATCAAGCTGTCCCTCCTCCACTTCAAACGCGTGAAAGATGCCAAGAAAACTTGCCTGGCCCTTTCCCCCTCGCTCCACAGATACAAACACAGTGGGGCTTCTCCTTCAGCACAGTGAGTTTAGGATTCTGAAAAGAGCCTCCCTCAGGCAGATCTTTATAGCTTTGTTCATTGCTGGTGTCTTTTATATGTTGCTCCACTGCATCCCAACTGCACAGCCATGGAGGTCAACCTCAGCCCCTCCAAGCTCTGATTCCTCTTTCCAGTGCCTCCCTTCACCATGTGGCACCTACATAATAGTGGGGTTCATACAACTGCCCCTCTTCTTGGTGTCTTGCTTCATAGGTCTCTTCTAGATGCAACATCTATTTTCTGGAAAGGTTGTGGATAGATGAAGAGGCACAACTGTGATGGAAAAATACATGGAATCTTTAAAATACCTGATTACCATTCAATGTACAATTACCTTCTCACCGCATTTATTTGTGTGCGTCCTTTTCTGTGCATGTGTGTTTTTGAGCCCTAAACTTGCTTTTCACTATGCCAGGATAGTGATTTTCAACATAAAAAATATTTTGTAGGTGTTCCTAATTGAGGGGGTTGATATTTTAGCATGTGGCTGTTGTAATGATCCCACTTAGGCAAATAAAAGGAATTTGGCATGAACTGAAAAAAAAAGCTGTGACTAAGAAAACATCAGTAACAATGAGCAGTTGAAAGGAGTGGATTGTAAAGACCAGGAAGGAAATTTGTCTTGCTGGAAAAAGGAAAAAAAAAAAAGAAGCTGACTTTCCAGGGAGACTTAGGTAAGTAATAAAACTAAATGGTGAACAAAATAAGTACTAAATAAAATGTCTGAAGAAGAATCCTGATATCAGCAGCAATTATGTATTTTAACATGTTATTTGTAAGATAATGGGCATGTTCAGGACAGGTGTCCAATTTTATATTCTGTTTTCAATTAAGCCTCTATTTGATATAATTTTTAAACCAGACAACAGCAGAAATTGAAGAACACAGCAGCAGTTTTTTGTAGAAGTCTATTCTTTGTGTATCTCTGTGGCCAACACTGTATTGATGTCTACAGTTTTGTTGTTATAAAAATCATCAATCAGTCATTATAATACAATGTTGGATGTATTTCAGCCTTACATACTGACTACAGCAGGCCAAAATATTGATAGGTTTATTTTCTAAGGTTATGTGTTATAGAAGTTAACTGACAGTTCAATAACTCTCCTTGAATATAGCTTCTTTATATTGTCTTGTTCTCATGAAGCAAAATGGAAGGAGGAAAAACCCAGCTGAGATGCACAGTTGCAGATAGCTTTTCTGCGTTTTTCAGGAACTATCCCAGTCAAGTGTGTTAGAAAGTTACACAGTAGAATATCTCGTCATTTTATCAGTTCTTGGCTCTGCCATTGTTTGTGGCAGATTTGGATATTAAGTGAATTTTCCATCTTTTCAGAATTCTGAAAAAAAAAAAAATAGTTCAAATTTAACTGAAAATGTATGCATAGAGCTATCTATTATAGCTGCATAGGATGGCTGTATATATATCTCTGTGCTGAGCACATTATGAAAAATCAAAGTTTCAAGTCATATCACATGTTTTTAATTCAGAAATCTGAACAGATTTTAATTCTGGAAAATAGGAGAAGCCTGTTTAAAGGCAAAACAGTTAATTTAAAAGATATGAAAAACTTTATCTTCAGTATTTCTGATGTGTTGGACGTTTTACGAATTATGAAAGTTAAAGCTCTTGTAAAGTTTCACAAATTGTGATATTTTTCTTTAGAAGATAAATAATAAAAGACAAGGATATCAAAAAGCAGGGCCAGAAATACTTCCCATCAGCATGACTCATGCTCCAAAATCTCATTCTGTGCCTGATACATCAATGTATGCCTACCCTACATAAGCCTGTGGCTTACTTTCTATTGAAAGAGGAAATAAGACATTTAAAGCAGGAGATAGAAGACTAGACTTTTGTGACACGTATGACTAGATCTCCAGCTGATAATGTTAGCAGAGATTTAGGGAGGGTTTAGGAGGACTGCTGCCTGCATGTTAGCACCACTCAGGGCAGTGTGTTTCATGTCTCAGAGATAGCATTGCAACACATTCCATGTGTTGGGAGCACCAGCCATGAAGAGCAATCCCGATTCTGCCCTTACTGTGCTCAGGGACTCACAGAACCATGGCTTCTTTCTGGGTGGGAAAGACAACATAATTCCTGCATTGGGTGCTGTGTTGTGTTGTGGTGCCAGAGATTGCGTGATGCCTGGAATTATATGACTAAGCAAGAAAAGGAGGGGGAGCTTTTAACTTGTGCTTGTGCCTGTGTTTGCAGGTATGTGTGCACGTATGCATGTATATATAAGCCTTTCAATCTGCTCCTGTGCCAAAAAGCATGACAGTCAGAAAATAAACCAAGAGGTATTCCTTTATCTAAAACATAATGAGGTTGTTTGAAATGCTCTCATTCTGGAGCTCTGAACATCCTATTAGGAGGCATCAACCTTTAGATATATCTCTAAGTGCTCCACTGAGTTGCTACTTGTATGCTGACTGCCTTTGGTGAAGAATATGTTACAGTAAATCATAAAGTGGATAATATAAATGAGTATAGATTCATGCCAAGTTTTTCCTACACTGTTTCACGTTCCTCCTTAAATGATGGTTACCTAATGCATATATCATGATTGCACACACAAGATTTACAAGTGTCATTTAGTAATAAATAATTGTCATAGAACAATTGAAAACTAGCAGACTTTTCTCAGTAACACTCTCTGCAGACAACCAACTGCTTCAATAGAGCTCAGTCTTTGCTATGAGTTCATTTCCCTTTCATCTTTTGCTTTACAGAATGAAACAAAATTTGAAAAATACAGAAAACTGTAATGTGAAAATGTTAAAGTGAAGAACAGAGCATACAGATGGATTATAGGAAAGGGTATGGACTTCATGTTAAGAATGTCACTGATTTATAATTATTCAAAACAAACTGTTTTAAGGAAAGGCCATTTTGACTATTCCACCTAAAATTATGGGGTTTTTTGTGAGGGTTAAGCTCAAATCTTACTGCATGATCGACTTTCCTATATTCAATATTAAAGTATATACATGGTTATACAGACAAAGAAAACATTTGATCAAAATGTTTTTGTTGAAATTACGATATATGCCCCTTCATAAAATAGTAGGAGTTCTGCTAAAGGAGTTAAACAACTGTTCTTGAAATAGAAAATTGTGTCTTGATCATCTGTTAGTCTTTATCACAGAAGAGAGAGGGAAAGGAAATCGGAGGGCTTTGCTAGATTCAGGCTGTGATGCTCCACAAGTGAGCTACTGGTCACTGGGAGACTGTGAAGATCCCAGAGAGAGAATTCAAGCTTTTTTGTCTGGTTTGTGCACACTTTCTCACATGCTGGTTTGTTTATTGAAATATTTGAGAACCTTGTTTTGAAGTGGAATGTTGAAATCTTGGCATTCTTTCAAAAAACGTCATTTGCTAGACAGACCTTACAGCATTTTTGCATTAATAGTAAGACTGTAGTAAGTAAGATTGTAAAAGGGACATCAATGTGCAGGTTTATTATTATTATTCAGGCAATGTGCATGTGTAGCTAAAAATATTAATTAGGAATGTGATGAATTAGAAGTCATTAGGAAGGTGCTTTTGAACAGTAAAGACAAGTGTTGATATGTTGTTTTGTGACTCATAAATACATTTTGACCTGGAGTGACCTGTATAGAAGAAGTCACTTTACCTTACAGAAGATTCTGTGGGTTTAGAGTGCATTTCAGAAAAGAATGATGACAATGAATAGGAAAAGCTCTCATATGAAGTGAAAAGTGATTACCTTAGAAATAAGAAGAATCAGAGATGACATAAAAGTACAAAAAGCACTGAATGGTGGCAAAAGGGTGAGCCTCTATTGCAATGCTGGGAATTTATAGATGGGGATGTTTAACATTAGAAAATTAATATTCTTCGCTATGACATCAAAATTCTATGGGGTACTGTTAGCAAAATTCATACACTTGCATCTTGGTCATTTGTATGTATAAAGGAAAATATCACAAGCTTAGTGCTAGGAAAGAGCTTATAAAGAGTTATTATATCTTGTAGTGCACTTCAGGATCAAAAGTAGGATTCTGGTAGGATCAAATCCTCTACACTGATTTCTACATATATGTATGTGTGCACTTTTCACAAATGTCCCCAGCTTTACAGGAAATGTAAGTGCAGTAAAATGAAAAAAATCCATCACCTCAACCCTAGCATGTAAAACCCAGGAGATACCTTATTTTTGTTGGCTTTTACCTAGAGGGAGAAAAAATTTCTCAGGGAACACATAGCTGGGTTTTGTCCTGGAGGGAATCAGTTAATTCACTCTAGGATAAAGCCATCCCTTCTTCCAGCCCAGCAGAAAAGGGCCTCTGGGTTTCAGTGGTAGAAATGGAGTACGATTCCTTCTATTTCACAGTCCCTTTGGACAGAACAACAGAAAAAAAAAGGAAGATTAAAGTTCATGGCATGGCCCTTGCAAAATTGAACAGATGTGAGAAAACTTTTTTATGTCAACTAATATGAAACAATAACAATAAACACTTTCAGGAAGGCCTGAGATGCATGAGGAAAATAACATGACCCATAATATTGTGACCCTCTTAGAACATTAGAAAGGGGAATGTGAGACAGGTATGTTCCTGTTTTCTGCAGAATTACATGGAAAATGCTAGAATTTTCCACAAGCTGCAACAACAAAAAGTATTTTTTTATCCTTGGTACATTAATTGCATGGACTGTTAATATGGTATGCATGAAATTCCAACATATTGTTCTTTTTTGTTCTCAGCTTGGTTTTGTCCGCAAAGCTTGGATTGACAACAGTGACTTGTCATTCATCTGAAAGTCCTTTCTAATCTCTTGATTGATTTTGTTTGCCTTTGATTAAATTATATTTTAAAACATACTTTAATTTGGACTTCCTCAATTTTTCCAGCTGACATTTCTTGTCTCACCAGCCAGCTGAGGATATTTTTTATTGGAAATTAATTTTCTCAACACCTATCACATAGTTAAAAAGTAAAACAAAAGAGAATGTAATCCACCTGAGGGAATAATCCTAGAAAAACACATACTGCTGAGTACAAAATAATACAGTAGTACTCTGGAAAAAGAAAAAAATTAATTTCTCTCTTTCTGGACTCCTATGTGCAGGACATCACTGGGCAAGCTGGAATTCAAAGTTTCTGATTCTATCAAAAACTGGGGTTTGTTTGCAAAACAGATAGTTCCTCTATGGCAAAAATTATATTGCCTCCCATTCTAGCTCTTGTGTGCTGATCTGAAAAAAACAAACTTTTTTTCTCCCAGTCCACCTCCACGGACATAGTGTTTCACTGTTGGAATCCAGCAATTGTGTTGGCCTGTGATCCATCGTTTCTCTTTCTTTTATTTTCCCTTCTGGCTCTGAGAGGGGCTGGCAGTAACATCTGTTAGAGTTAAGATACACTGCAATGACTCTGCTGATACGGGGGCCCTGTAGCACACTGGCTATGCAGAAGCAAGGAGATGGGCATTTCTGTCTGCATGATCTATAACACTATGCAGCTAATTCAAGAAGAGTGAACTATTTCTGGAGGTTATCAAATGACTCAGAATAAAGAAGTAATTGTATAACAGATGCAAAACCGAACATTCAGATTATCTGCCCATTAAAAAAAAAATGAAAGAAAGCAGCCTAATATCAGTTCAGCTGCAGGGAGTATTCTTCTTTAACAGCACCCCAAGTTAATTTAAAGCATGTTCCTGAATATAGAGCCTTTGCTATCATGAGCCACAGATGCTTTAAAAATGAAACAACCCCTTTACCCCCTTCTGATGACAAATATGAATTAGAGTGCAAGAGATTTAAGCCACTGCTTGATGCTGACTGCATTGCACCTAGAGTTTTAAAACCCATTAGAAAATTATTATCTTATTAAATGAGGAGTTTAATAGTATGCTTGTATAGTTGACAGTCAAAACAAGATCAGTAGTGTTTTCACAGAATAGGAAAAATTATAAAAATGATGATGACTGAGTAGGTACTAAGTGTCAGCTCTGTCAGGATCATGGGCTTGAGATATAAGTTTTAATATAATATTTCTCAAACCTTATTGATCATCCCTACTTAAAATTCACAGGATTCCCTCATAAGGTTTCAGGAAGATGGCAAATGTCACTACAAATTGAACACATGGAAAGTTTTGCACTTGATTAAAAAAAAAGAAAGACTGCAGTATTTACTCCTAAAAACTGAGACAACTCAGCCTTAATATTTCATCAGTTTTCTGTGGCAGTTTATTAGGTGCACTGCATGAGGTTAAGATAGTACATAAGAGGAAATAAGCAATTTTAAAACTTAGCCACTGCTGTATAACCCTCCTGTAAAGATGGGTTGTAAAATTAGGCTCAGGTGAAATCAGTGGCATGAATTCAGCAGAGCACTGATTGTACGCCCACTGTCAAAATTCTACTTTCTTTGACCAGATACCGGGCTTAGAAGAAATATTAGTAGTGAAGTGACTTCTATTGTAAGACATAATGGGAGCATGCTGAAATGGAGTCACAGGATGGAGTCAGCAGTGGTTTACTTTTGCATATTCCGCTTTGGGGGAAAAAAAAAGCCACATAACACAGAATGAATTAGAAACATGGGCAGACTGATGGAGGACATACCCTGTTTTGGCTGAGATGAGGGCTGACAGAACATTAGCAATGGTTAAATAGACAGGTGGAACTTTTCCTGCCGTGTTCGATTTCTCAGGTTAATATGGTGGAGCTCCTTACTGTTTCTGTGCAGAAGCCTGGGTGTTAGAGAAGCAAAGCTTGTGGAGCTGTGGGGAAGGGACAGAGCTGTGGCAGTTCCTAGAGCCGATCCCAGTGTGCACTTCTCATATTTGTGATACCTACATGCAAAGAAAAGTCTGCTTGGGAAGGGGAAACAAATTCAGTTCCACTTTGTTTTTTTCTACTCAGCTTTCCAACTCTAACGAATGAAAATTCATCTGGAGAAACACTAATTGGGTTTGACACCACAAACAGGCAAGTAATGGGAGCAGGTTTCTCAGCTAGGCAATTTGATAATCTAACAAGCTGTCTCAATAAGAATAGCTAGTTTAAGGTCTTGTGACGTTTTTCATTAGTTTTCTAACACTAATCTTTACAGTACAATTCTGAACTTGATGTTGTATCTCCTTCTCTAGCTATAGGCTCTGGTCTTTTATACCCAAGATAATGCTTCTTTCTAATTCATTGACAACCATCAGCAAAGAACTATCACTCCCCAGCACTTCACCCTTCTCACAGTATCTCTGAGGACATTTGTTGAACATCAATGTAATTTTATCATCAGTGGCAAGGTGACCAGATGAGTTGATGAAGAAGGTGTCAGTAAGTATTTATAAATGGATATCTGGGAAATTTGTCAATGCTGAAATAAGTTTTGTGAGAGACAACTGGTCTAATACTATTGTATTTTTAGGAATGGTCAAACTGCAGGAGTGTAATAGTTGATCGCCCGAGAAAAAGTATCAAAATCCTGTGATTAGCTAGTTCTTTGTTCAATGCCAGTGCAGGAATTTGAAAAAGGCAAAAAGGATGATAATATCTGTAGTTGCATGAGCATGGCCAGAAAAAAGAATAATACAACTAATGTATGTGTCTGTAAGTAATACTGGGCTGGCATCATTAGGATTGCAGCAAAGCATCCTCTGTAAGTTGTCAGACTTTAAAATAATCTACAATTCTCCCTGTCCATCCTGCATTCTTACTGCTTTTTGTGATAATTCTTATCAATGTGAAAAATTCATCTTATTGAAAGTAAGTGTGTTGTTTTAATGTAATCTAAAATAAAACTAATTTGCTGTCATAGAATAACTGTATTTAACTTAAAGGGCAAATATTAGTTTCATTTGTAGAGACACAGGATTTGCAGAGAGAAAAGGGGCTGTGCCATTCCTTAGCTCATCACAGAAGTGTAACGTGGAGGGAATAGTATTTTGTATCCATAAATAAAAATCTACAAACACAGTGCATTTAACTATTTGTCTTGGCAGTTTCACACATTTTTTCTTTTCTAAGAATCACAACATGAATGTAAATATCAATTGCAATCTTGCAAAAAGTAGAAAGCTTCAGCCACTATTTTTGGTCATTCACTGTGCAAATAAACACTTTGAATATAATAGGAAAAACTGCTCATAAATGCAGCATGTCTCAGTTTAGAAATACTTTGTCCTATACTATTTAGGCTATACCTATAAATAGAAATCAGCTGCTAAGAAATGAGTTTACTGTGCTAAATCACACTCTTTTATTTTGCTACACAGCTGATCCTGGCAAGGCTAAAAAATAGTTAACAGGCAGTCTGTAAGATCTTATAAGATGACATTTGGAAATCCTGCAGTCATATTAGTCATTAGCCATGGCAATATTCTGCCATAAGGCAATGAGTCAGACAATTGATTAGAGAACCTCATCATGATATACCCTCTGGCATGAATATGGAGAGAGGGAAAGGAAAATGAGAAAGGAGAGTGCATGGGGGACAGGACAGGAACATGGAGGAATAGAAGGGCAAAGAAAGTCTGAAATAGTTTAATTTTTAGAGGTAAAGGGTAACAGAGAAGAGGCAAACAGCATAAATCATGAATTTTAGGGACCCACAAGGCGTCCTACCATCATACTTTGTGAATGAAGTCCTGTATCACTGGAAAATCTAAATTTTCTTACACTCCTGGCATGGCATCTTGCTCCAGACATGAGGCAGCTGTTGGCTACCTTCCTACAGGTGTTCACTAAAAGTCTTGGAGAAGACTAGCATTGAAACACTGTCTGCTTTTCATTCTGCCTGTTTTCTCAACCGGATCTGTAATATGTATGGTTTTACCAGCTCTCATCATGTGTGCTGAGGAGAATCAGCAAAGCAAACAAGATGCACAATAGCTGACAGAAGGCCTACAGGGAACCCTGGACAAATGCTCACCCTTGAAAAAAATGCTGGGCACTGTAATTAAAAGGAAATATCTCTGCTATTTAGAAGTTTGTGATGCTTTTAGTGGTGGCCATGCTATGACTCCCCTGCTGCTGTTTTGGAAATTAGCCCACCACTTTTGGCTGTGATACTCAGGTATGCAAGGCTGGGTACCTGCCCCATCCTTGCAGTCAAGCTTAAAAGCTGTCAGGTACTGATAGGAGAAAGACAGTACACAGAAAATACAGTTTACTGTACAGAGTATTGTACAAACAACAAGAATGAGAGGTACAGCTAAGATTTTACTCCAACACTTTTTTTTTTTTTTCAAATTCATGTCCCTAATGTGTGCTATTCTCCATAGCAGGGTATGATGACTTAAGGACCTTATTTGCAGAATTTCCAGATGTCTGTGTCTGTCTTGATTTGTCCTGAACCACATTCATCTAAGTGCTCAAGTGATGTGCAGTTCTATCAAAAATTGGAGAGCTTTGTAATTTTAGTCCTGCAGATTTACTCTCACTTGTTCAATATACTCATATGACAGTCAGAGGTGCTTGTGCCTTTAATGCAGGGGAGCTGATAGTAACATGTTCTCCATGAAGGCACTGTCTTTTATGGTGTTCACTGGCTTTCTTGGTTTGCAGGGCTCATCTCTTTTCTGAGGCATTTCAGGAAAAAGCTTCCCAGTTTTGTTTGTGTTTATATAATGTGTTTATAGGTATTACACTTATACTACAGGGAAAAGCTGATTTGTTGGGGTTTTTTTGGCTTATTTTCTAAGTATTCTGATTTGTATGAAAATACTCTCCCTGTGATAAACACTTACTATAACTACTTTATAAATCAAAATGAATAATTTATTGTTTGTGCTTTTAAAAACTATGTTAATCAATACGAAACATTTCAAAAGAATACATACAGATGATATTATTGGCAAACAAGATTGCTGCCAAGATCAATGTAAAACTCCCATCATCTCCAATGAGACTGTTTTCAGACTGGGATGTAAGAGGTTACATTTTGCAGACTGCCATTTCAGAAGTTCATAATGAGGGATGGCACTTTCCCCAGAATTACAATAGCCAGAAGAAAAATCAGAAGAAGCAGCTGTGAAGAACAAATAAATGCACCAGGAAACGGGCTGAATTTCTAAAAATGATCAATTCAATGGAAGGTAGAATTAGGATCAGGGTTGAAGTCAAGACCTGGCTTCTGCTTAAGGATGTTGCTTCACATGCAACTTTCTTGGGTGATACGACTCATCTTTCATGGGCTCATATAGAGGGAGATCTTGTATAGCGTGCAACAACAAAATCAGTTGTAAGAACAAGCTTCAGCAGGTCACTCCCCACCACTAATTATTTTTTATATTGGCATCTCACCTTTCTCTCCTGTCCTATCCCCGCTCTTCTGAAGCACTTCTCTCTGTCCCTTACTTCTGCAAGCCATGAAGCTCTGCTGACTTAGGCAGAAAGACAAGATAGGAAGAAGGCTTCATGCCTCACGTGCTCATATAAGCAGTGGATCCCAAGGCCATGTAACAGAGTTACAGATTTGAAAGAAGATTTTTGTTTGCCATGCCTGTCTCACTTTCAAATTGTTCAATACATATTTTCTTCTTCATAAGAAATCCTGAAGGCCTGTGTCTAACTCATCTTTGGAGGAATATGGTGATATAAACACATTTAATTATCTTAAACAGCTACAATTTCATGACACAAATATTACAATACACAAAAATACTGCTGAAAGCTACACAGCATAAGGATAATGCCATATGCCATTAAAACATATTTATCTTAATTGCCATATTAATCGCTTGATTCTGTGGGCTGTAAACTTATCACTAGTTTGGTCTGCATTAAGAATGGATCATAAGATTGTAACTGCAAATCCTTGTGCCACTTAATAGGTAAAATTAGGTGTCCCATTAGTCACAGTTGTGACTAATTTTACCTATTCTGACATTATTATGAGCATTATACAGTTGTTTTAATATCTTTGTATAAAGATTAGCTTAGCTCTTTTATTATGTTTGTGTCTTACTTGGTGATGTCTCATTTCTTTTGTGCAACTGCTATTGCTAACAGCCAGTACATGAAGAAGTCCAAGGACTACACTCTTTAGAGCACAATTATTCCCACATAACATTGGAAAATTATGAAGGTGTCTAACACAGAACGTTTACATGGAAACAATCATCAAGATTAGCAGCTATTGTGGTTCATTATTCACGATATTCTAAGGAAAATTATCTGCAATATAAATCATCAACAAACAAAATAGAAGGTAGGGTCACAGTCCAATTTTTCAAGAGCATATAGGACATGCCTTATGCCATTCAAAAGACTTTTTGAGTGCATTTTGAAATTTCTTTATGGGCAGGTAAAGGTGACTGAGGACCATAATCTGGCCCTTTCTTTTGAAAGCCTCACATTCTCTGCCCAAAATATCAGGAGGCTTTGAGCATAAAATTACATATCCTATAGATATCTTAGTCCATGGCTCTTGACTTCAGAGTCAGCAAAAGAAGATGAACTGCAATAGCCACAGAAAGGAGATTAATCATGAGAAAAAAAAAAAAAAAAGATTTCAGGAGGACTCTATCTATTTACACAGAGCAGCTGTACAATATCTGAGGAAAAACAGTGAATCCCTGAATCACATATTGACTAAAGCTGGAATTGTTGCATTTTTTTCTGATTGTTGAAAAAAGTAACGTTATTAGAATCAGAAAACTAATTTTATTCTGAGACCTACTCTCTTTCTGCATCTGTGTCTCTTCCTTCCATGTCTGCTACTTGTTAACTTTCTGCCAAGAGCCCGCCTGCCCTCTAAAGCTCAGCTTCTAGCTATGGATTTAAAGAAATAATAGGAGTGTTTTATAATTTTGGCTTCATAATGTACTTCTAATAACTTATTGTAACATACATAGCATGAAAAACAGCATTAAAGAGAACGGAAGTATTACCGTGCTGCCTGTTATTAGCTGCTTATCCCGGCTTAGACACAGAACAAAGGAGACGGAGTCAGAGTGTTCTCGTGTTCAGATCAAAGGGCGGAAGGGGGGAAACCCACCTTCGTTTAATTCTTATATACACTTTTAGAAATCACAGATCATTGGAGAAAATTAACACTTCCGTCTCTAACTATATTGGTTAAAAGAAGTGTCCATCAAAAAGATCTGTGTCCATAGGAAAGGAATGTAAAAAGATAATTTTTACAACAACATAGCTATGTTTACAGAATCTCGTCCTTGAAACTGTCTAACAGAAAAAGCTGACTATTTTTTAACAGTGAAAAATGGGCAACACGGAAGGCCTGATTTTCAATTCATCTGAGTTTGTTTTTTGTTTTTAAACTACAGAACATTCTCTGATGCTGGGGAGTTTCATATTTCAAATTGCTTATGAGTAGCTGCCTTGAAATAAGAGTTTAGATGAAGACAGTAGGATGATCATATAGTTTACTCTGTGGACCTCGGATCAGGCCCCAAGTAAATTTCAAGCTATTTGCTGTGTAGGACCATACAGACCAAAATATAGTTACCATCCCTCAAAGTTTCCACAAAGCTGAAGCTACGTTGTATGATTGTATTGTACTGACCTTCCAGGGAATTATTTAATGCAATATGTGTCCTGGGTTTTCTGTGACACTGGAAACTGATTAGACATTTAAATTTCATGATATTAAAAAGAAAACAAACCAAATTTGAAATAGAACAGGCTTTTCTCACAACAAAGCAAATTTTCTTACCTGTATTAGCAGCAGATAAGCAGTAGGAGTTAATATAAAGACTGCACATAAGTAAATGGCTCTGGCAAATTAATCTTCATCTTTCTAGGTGTCCCATGCTTGGTGTAAATGAATATGTCATTCATAGCTGGATATCCATCAATTCACTCATGACAGGATGGGCTTTTGTCCCATTTAGGACTATATGCCTTGCATGTATTTGTATAGATACCAACTCCTGCTTTAATAACAGGAGAGAGGCATAAAAGGGAACTTCTTGGAATGGTAGGAAATACATTTTTTAAGTGTACGGGTTCCCCACAATCTCAAGGTTAAGTTTACTAGCCAGTAAAGGAGGTAAGAGCCACACTTTTTAACTAACCCATTCTTTCTCCTGTGACTGTCGGTAAATTTACCTTTGGCTGCAGGAATCCAATTTCTGTTGGCAGCATAGGCATTGAGACATGTACAGCTTGTGCAGATTGCAGCCTGTATCAGTACTTAGTGAGCTCTGAATTTCATTGCTAGGCTGTTCAGTGCCCCCACAATGTCTTTCAAAGTCTTCTAGGCTCTGGTTTATTGTATTACCTTTGGCAGTCTGAAGTGCGGCAATTTATATTTGTCACAACTGCCCTTCAACTGGTGTGGTGCTGGTGCAACCCTGGGCTTTTTCGCCTTGTCTTTTTTTATCAGTGAACGAGTCCAGTATTGTGCATAATTAAAACCACATAAATAGTTGATTTTGGTGATACAGCATACCACACTAAATGTCTTATGTAAAACCGATGCATTTTTACTTCTACCATCTCATTTGCTTGAACTAGATTAAAAAAATCTCGTCATGAAAAATTAAAGATGATAAGAATAGCCATTATTATCCTGTTTACTACATGCAGCTGATGTAGAGATGTTTAGCTTTCTCCTGAGGAATGGTTTGATGTATATTTGTTTTCAATTAAATTTGCATATGCCACTTTAAAGAGAAAGATACTTTATTTATCTCTCTATTTGCTTTCACTGAGGAGGGAATAAAAGTTCCATACTTCCCCCCCTTTGCTGCATCACTGCAGGAGAGCTCTGTATTGTGCATCATAAAGAGATTGGGAAGCTGGGTAATTAATCATGGGCTTTTATGTAATAGAAAGTTTAAAATTCATTAGCTTTATATCAGAGCGAGTGTTATGAGGGAGAACACATTGTGAATGAGAGGGAGAGCCTTATAATTAAGGAAGTGTGTAAATAATAATGAAAGTCATTAGTGCCATTCAGTTTCTAAGAATGTCATAATGTAATTGGAGCATTAAAGTGAAATTTGCGATGACAAACATTAACGATACAAAAGAGAGAAAATGTGGTTATCTTTAGTTTGACAGATAATGTCAGCTTTCTTGCAAGGCCCAGATGGTGCACAGGAAAATGTTATGAACAGTTTTGTTTTAATATTTTTATGATGTGATATTTGGGGATACAATGTCACAAACACCCAAGGAGGTTTACATTTGTGAACCAGTAGTGCCTTTGAGTACAGAGTCAAATGCTGAGTGACTGAAGCAATATATGGGGAAGGTTTTGTCACTGATGCAAGATTGTTGTTGCAATAAAGGTGAGTCCAGTGTAGTGCATTATTATGTGGCAGTGAAGTTTTCTGTCTGTCTCTCTCTTGATATGTACTTTGAATCTTCCTTTCCTTTATTAAAAAAAAAAAAAAAAAAAAAGAAAAGAAAGAAGAGAGGGGGAGGGAGAAAAGGAAGAAAATGATTTAACAATTATGCAGGAAATTATATGATGCTAAAACTGTACCATGTTCTGCTCTTTCAATGAAGGGACTTTCTACACCTATTGCACATTGCAAAGGCTGTAATTTTAGGGCGTGAAAAAATGTAGATTCCAAACAAAGGAAAATTTAAATATGTCTAGTGGATAAGGCAAGGCGAAACAAAAAGAAGGCAGCTGGAGAAAATTTGAGGGAACGGTATTATTTTAAGGGCAGTGACTTAGAAATAACTATGCTTAAGACTCCAAGACCTGAAAGGCCCAAGATCTCATAATGCCGGAAGCTTAAGCATCTGCCTGTGTGTTCTGTCCATGAAGTACAGTGGTGTGGGATTTCCTACTGTCCCCATCACTTTGTGTTGAATGGATCTAATTTTTACATAAGCAGTCATTCATTCTTTACTGTTTCTTTTCTGCAGACCAGGAGCCAACACAAAAGTTGATTCCAAGTGTTGAAGATGAAACACTGCAAATTGCTAAATTAATGCTAATTACTCTCATATTTGGTTGACAGTTTTAAGAAAAGGAACACCGGTCCCAAATGAGTGAAAGTGGAGAGGTGAGGGTCCTTACTACACTAGGATTTTAACCCATAGCTCCTTGAAAAACCTCTAAGACTCCCAATTGTATCACAAAGGCCACGTTTTATCACCACTGACAGAACTTGAGAGGGTTTTCAAATTACATAGCCAGAAGTATTCTCTGCTTACTGTAGGGCTGCTGCTACTTCTGGGATCTTTGAGTAGGATGGTTCAAAGTACAGTCACACTGACCATGCTAAATTGTGGCTTCATATCTGCCTTTTCCAGTCATTTTTACTGAGGATGAACAAAACTAATGTGATGATACATAAGCTGTAGAGAGAGGTTGCCTCCACTGGTTTGTAAAGGGCTGCTTTTGGAAAGTGTGATTTAGGACAGGTTGAAATTTTCTGTTTGGTTTGATTCATTTGGTTTTGTTTAGGTTTTTTCAGGTTGCTCCTGCACTTTGGCACATCTGCACACTGTTTTGCATGCAAAGCACAAGATGGCCCTAAAGGGGGCAACTCCTTAATCTCACGTGGTTTGTGAGGGGAACTAATCTGACAGCAAACTATGTTACTCTCTTAACTCTATTGTGGAGGGTGTCCCCACCTCCTTCTGAACAAGGTTCATGGCCAGTGTCTGTGGTTTGCTGCTTCTCTAACAGGATGAGTTAAAAGTGGCCAGTGTGAGCCTCAGAGCATACTGCAGTGAGGTAGGGTGGGCAGCAGGAAACCAACAGATCCAGAGAAAGCAGAATCCAGAGAAGCTGTGGCTGCAGGAAAGAAACACATTCAGGCTACACAGATGCTGTGGCCAGGATTCTTTCTAGAGATTCCAATGTGAGAAGTTAAACACTATTCTTAAATTTTTAAAGGAAAAGTGAAAAATGGTATCTGGTTGAAGAATGTCAACATAGTAGTGTAGTATCAAGTTACCTGTGAAAAATACCTGCAAGGTAGGTCTAGGCCTCATATAAATTGGGAGCCTTCTCTTAAACTCTTACTTCTAAAACATGCATTTCAAAGACTAAATGTTCTAGAACCAAAAATTAAAAGGACAACTTGTTCAGGGGAATTTCAAATGGAGAAGTTGGTAGTTAGTGAGTACTCAGAGTTACATGGGCTGATTGGCACAATCTTTCTTTTTTCACCCCCTAATCATCTGCTGACTTCATACTCTATGTTTTCATATGGTATTCAATCTACACCTGAGGTGATGGTCTTCTCTAAAATATACTTAGGTTTGAGTGTTAAACCACGTTCACAACTCCACAAGCATGTTTTACTGCTATTCTTGATATTGCTCTGGCAAGATTTCTATGAGGTAAGTGGGGATTTCTCTCAAGATTGCTTTATTCTTCTTGCCCCCTCCCTGTCATTCCTGGATCCATTTCCTTACCCATGAAGTTCCCTGGTCCCTCAGCTTCCCTTCTTCCAGGACACTTTAAAGGCAGATGTGGTCTATGTTGTTTTAGCAATGAGAGAGACACCATGTACTTGTGTTGAAAGCATGTATTGCCCACATCTAATTGTGGTAGCTGAAAATTGTCACCAAAGCTTGTCTGCTGGCCAGGTGTGCTGGGAGGCGAGTCCTGCTTTTATATTTTGCTTTAGACAAAGGGCTGCAATAAAGACTTTTCTTGGTAAGATCTTGGTGGGAAACTGTTTTGTGCCAGTGAAGTTGTTTGTGACTCTTATGGCTCCTATGCCAAGGTCTGTAACTACTCTCTGGCAGATGCTGTGTTTATCATATGTCTCCTTAGAGCCACTCATATTTGTGAGCCAAGCAGTTCCTGGGCTCTTAGGTGACCCTGAGCCGTTGGATTATTAAAGCTCATAAATCCTATTGAAAGACTCTGGAATTTCCTTAGCCTGCTTTCTTCCCTACAGTACTCTAATATGTGCAGGTAGTGCACATTCCCCACAATGAATCACAGATCTCAAGATAACCAAATGCATTCCCTGCCTGGGACTGTCCCTCCTTTTCTTCACCATTTTCTCTGTGGCCCATCTTAACACCACAGTTCACAACACTCTTGCTGACTCTCTTTTCTAAATGTTCTTTCTCTTACTCACCACTGCATGTTTTGTAGCTTTGTCCTGTTGTGCATGACACACATATATATTATAAAAAATACCACTATGCTAAGTTTCTACATCAGAGATGTGTTTCTATCCAGAGCAACTGAGAACTTCCCACTACCTGAATATCTCGTTGTCACAGCTCTTTCAGTGTTGTCAGCAGTATGATTGACTCAGAAGGCTACCAGGCTAAGCCCTTTCTGTGGCCTCTGGAATACTTTGGAACATCCTTTTTTGGAGCTGCCAGCCACCTGTTAGCACATGAAACAGTCCACTGCCCCCCCCACCACTGTGACCTGAAAGTCTCCCCATTCTCCTGTACACATAAATTAAGGAAGAGGCTATAACAGGAGAGACCATTTGCACCAATGCTATCTGTCAAAGCCAGAGTTCAAATTCCTGCTCGTCTTCTTCTGCATGTCACAGCTGAGCAGTGCTACAGGAGCAGGAGCTACAGTTTCTGGTCTTATGGAGGATCAGGCAACTTTTTTTTTTTTTTTGTGGGGTGAGGAACTCCACACTGGAATATCCTTTTCAAGATACACAGATATGGCACATCAAACACTTTGGGATTTCTAAAAGAAACTAAGAGGGGATTTGAAATGTCAAATACAAAGAAATTATTTTTTGCTTTCAGTGGGAAAAAAAAAAGCTTCCTCAGCCCCTCTAGCAACAGATTATATTTTTAAAGGGTTGTTCATTGATCTTTCTCCAAAGAAAGAATCTGAGATTTAGGTACCTGATCTTAATCCTAAAGAAATCCATTGCAAAATTCTTACTGACTTCATTGGGAAGAGCACAAAGCTTCATTTTTTTTGGTCAAATCTGAGCTACCAGTACATGCTTTACACAAATTGCTTCATTAATTTTCCTTTACTTGAGATGTTGTAGCTGGAAAAATATTTCAACTCTTCCTGAGAAGTATTTTAAACTGGAGCAATTTGGCTATATTTACATATTGTAAAGTGCCATTTTAAACAGAAGCACAGTATTTTTAAGTCCATCTGCAAATTATGCATGATTGTTTGAAACATGTACAGGATAAAAATGGAAAAAAAGTTTAAAAATAAATAAAGGCCTCCTAAAACTAATCTCTTTCACAGAAGATTATGAATACATCAACAGTTAGCTTATACTGTTGTGACTCAAGCTGAATGGTTCCATAACTCCAAAACACAACAGACTTTATATATTAGGGGTCTTTTTCACTGAGAAATCACTAGAAGCAGCAGAAATGTGCAACCAGTTGTGCAAGCTTTTATTAATGCATTTAGTAACACTACATGCCTTCTATCCTAGGAATTTGTGATTGCAGAACTGCAAGAAGCTCTGTGCATTCGTCTGACATCTCATACTTCCAGTCTGATACCTGAGAGCCCACTAAGGTTCTCTTGATTTCTAAGTGAAATTGAGATATCATAGCTAGAAACTGTACTCGCAGTGAACAAGTAAAATAATCTGTTGTCATACTTTGGAAATACGTTGAGCTGAAGCGTCTGGTGTTGTCTGTAGGAATTTTGTGTAGGTATAGCACATATACACTTTATCGCCATATGGCGGTCCTATTGCACAAGGGCACTTGGCCATACCAGAGTCCTACAAAGCACGTTCTCCTGGTCAATTAATTAAATGCTTTATTCAAGAAGGTATTTGGAGAAATCAGTCTTGTGTCTTTTTTTTTTTTCCCGATTACCCTCGAATTTTGGCTATGTAACAGACAGAAAAAGGTGTCAGAGGTCTGAAGAGTTGATCAAATAACTGTCTTCGCTTAAACACACAGCTTCTGCTGACTTTCATGAAGCTTAAATGGACAGTTGTCCCCATGCATGTTTACAAATCAGAACAGGCAGCAGCAAGTCATTGCCATGGTTTGCCACCTCTTCAATATTATGATTGTGCAATGATCGTGATTTTTCCTTCTACAAAGAAAAACCTTGAAGGAGGGGATGTAGGCTGCATATTGTGCCAGATTAATATCTGACCAAGAAGTTCTCAGGTGACTTCTCAACAAAGGGAGGCAATTTCACTTATTTGCACATGCTGCTTTGATGCTGCTCACCATTCTGAGTTGAAATACTACCTTATGTGATACTGGAGTGGTACCAGGGTTTTTTTTCTTGATTATTTTCATTCGTGTTGCTGTAGCTGGCATCTCTAAGCATACGATAACTTCCTCCAGGCACATCCAGCCACATAGGAGAGGGTGGAGTGAACTACCAGACGACAGCTTGGATTAATTTTTATCTACTTACAGATCTGACATATAGTTTTGGCTCTTCCCGCTCTGAAGACACTCCAGTATCTCAACAGTGGAAGACAAGCTGCGAACTTGTGGCTGTTTTACATGTTCATTGTGTCTAGTGACTGGAGAAAGGTTCTGAAACATTCACTAGTCTCATCTCCTTCCCATGCAATGTGCATTCTCTCCCTTATCTTGGTACCCTGCTTTGTAGTGAAGGAATGATGGGCAGCAAGCAGCCAGGTGAGGTCCTCTGCATTCCACTGCATGTTCAGAATAGTTTTGATAATAATTTTGGAAAATTAACTTTGGTTCATTGTTGCGATGGCTGAAACATCAAATGGCAAGAAGCAAAGAACCGATCCTTGCCCTGTCACCAGGTGTAGCACACTAGTGCCATTTATAGCCTTTCTGCTGGTCTTTCTGCTTGCAGATGGAACTCCTAGCACAGTGTGGGAATATGTTAAAGAATGAAATTAAAAGTAGATGGAGCCACACACGACCGTCCTAGGAGGAAGCCACATCAGGAGGTGCATTAGCAGAACAGGTTTTGGTGTGCCTAGCTGAATGCCTCTGATCACTCGAAGCGTGCACCAAAAGCCGGTTAACCAAAACCCTGTTGTGGTTCACCACTTACTGTATTCTTCCAGTCTGATTCCATTCAGCGGTCCCCGGGAAAAGCAGGTGTTTGCTTCCGAGGGGAAAGAGCGATTCCAGGGGTGCCAGGACAATATTTACTAAAGCAAACATTTCGCACAGCTCTCCTCTGGTCTTCTGTGTATTTGTCCATATTTACTGGTACTCCAGTTTTACTACATTTGTTAATCATGGTTTTCTGTAAATAGTGCTTTCTGAAAGCACATCATGAAAGGAGTGCATTTTTAACTGTGTATTTTAAATAAGAATTGTCTGTCTGTGGGAGTTGGGTTATTTGAATCACCGTAGACAGGAATGATCGCTATATTTCATAGGACCTTGCTGCTTTGTACTTATTGACTGTTTATTTTTCATCCATAGGATTACTAATTGCAGCTAGTACCAGACGCTGCTGTCTCCTTTCAGGTTATTGTAGTAGAGGGCATTGTACCAGATACATGGTTATTCACAGACATGCATTTCCAGCAGCTGAATTGCTGGATCTGCTCTAAATGATCTATGGCAATTACATTTGGCGTTGTACAGCTATAATTTTACTGCATATTAATAGCCACCTAGCAAAGAGGTAAATGCCCTTTTCTCGGCTGGGTGCAGAATGAATGCCTGGATGTATTCAATTGCGTAAAACGAGGCTCGGGTTTTAAATGCATAGCAGGGATTTTATGTATCAGAAACGTGTGTGTGGTGAATTGCCTGTTTCTCTCTGCCTTGATGGTGTGCAGCAAGGCTCCGAGGGAAATATCAAGCCAGATCCTAGATAGAGACATGCTGGGCAGGGGAGGGGGAATGGGATCATGTGCCCCATTTTTAGTGGCTCATCTGCTACCACCCAAAATCTGCTGCAGTCTTNTAGTGGCTCATCTGCTACCCCCCAAAATCTGCTGCAGTTTTTTTTTTTTTTTTTTTCCCCCTTTCAGCAGCTCGGCTGATCAGCATGAAGGCTGTCAGCTTTCACCAGCAAAAATAATAATTAAAACCACTCTCCCTAGACTTTCACTAAAGCTGTCCTCAGGAGTCAAGGGCCCGTTTCCTTCCCTCTTTATTTTTTTCTTGGTGCGTGTATGTGTGTCGGGGGCGACGGGGAGTGGGTGGCAGCAAATAACAAGGAGTCGGAGGGGATTAACGAGCTTTCTCCTTATTAGCCCCGCTCGGGTGCTTTGTCTGTGCTCCTGGCTGCGGATGGGCTGACGGGGAGGGTTTGGGTGGAGGGGAGCAGTGTGACTGGAGCGGCCGGCGTGCGGGAAGCCACACACGCGCCGGCGGACAGACAGACCGACAGACAGAGCCGCCCCCCACGCAGACAGACACCGGCCCGGCCGGGCAGCGCGGGGCTGCGCGGGGTGAGGGCGGGCAGTGCAATGGCGCCGGGGCCGGCGGGCGCTGAGCGGGAGCCGGGGCAGCGGCAGCGGCAGCC